>SJYC01125420.1:0-35363 GCA_006408675.1 Madoqua kirkii | reverse complement strand
CCATAGGCTTCAAAAGCTAAAAGCTGTTGGAACGGGAGGGGAAGGACAGTGAGACAGATGGGAGTCCTCCAGTTTTCTCTAGAGAAAGTTCTGCCATGTACCACCACACCAGCCTCCATGCCTCTCAGGACCCCCCAAAAGTTTCACAATCTGCTAAGATTTCTTATTTCAACTGAATGAAAGCGCTCAGCTTAATTGAAATATGAGCGTTAAGGGATGCACTTAGCCCTATAATTTTGTGTATGTGTGCTGATATAATGATGATGATGTCAGACCAGCTGGAATAAAGACAAAAGTTACATCAAGCTGAAAATTATATTCCTAAGCCTTACTTAGGATAACAGGTTCAAGCAAGCTCTCAGTTCTCATTAGCCGTTCTTGATCTAACGAGGCTTCTTTGGCTTGTCAGCAGAGACCGAGCTTCTTCAAGTCGCTCGCTCCCATGCCTCTGCTCAGGCCCCAGGCTCTCACACAGAGGGCTCCTAATGGCCTGCAGCCCACTCTTCCACTCACCGCATCGCTGCAGTATGTCATATTCCATCAGGAGCTACTGCGCAAATAACATATTTCCATTTTTAAAGTCTGAAAAATGTCACAAAAAGCTTTTGGCATTTACACGACTCAGACTTCCACCCGCTAATTCTCTCTGCAGCTAATTTCTTACGTTCAATACTTCCCCACCGCAGGAAACCGGGACAACGATTACAGGAAAGCTGCGGTTCCACAGCCCAGCCATCAGCATTCACGAGTCCACAGAGGAGGGATTTAAACGGCACTATCGACAGTCATTTCTTATATAACGAAAATCAGCACTGTCAACATGTGAGACGCTAAAAAATATTCAGTCATTTAAGCTATAGCCTATAGGGTTTTTTAATGCATTCCCGAGAACTAGCAAAAATCTACAAAGATGTGCGCCAAGAGGGCCTAATAGATCAGAGGAGTGAAATTATACTCAGTGTGGGTAAAACAGCTTGCTGTCTGTTCTCTAACTACTAATCTTATCTCTCATAATCATGCCCCATGCCTTGTTAATGTTGGACCACACTCACTGTGAGAGGAAGCCCACGCCTGCATTTTATGAGGCGCGCATGCAGAATCCACAGGCCCTGTTTCCATTTCTTCTGTCTCACTTTACATATATTGAGCTTCTTCTTTCTGCTGAATAACATTTGTTGTTTTATTTTCCACTGCTTAATATACAAAGCACTTACAAAGGAAATGGAGAGACCAGTGGCAGGTCTATTTTAGCCCCAGGAAGAAGAGTTTCAAATTCCCTCTGAATTTGCTCTATTTTAGCCCCAGGAAGAGATTCAAATTCTCTCTGAATTTGGTTACATGGTATGCATCATGCCAATGGGAAAAACGTTCCTGATTCTTAACGGCTCATTGTTGAAGTGTCTGATGTCAGATAAAATAGCACAAGCTCCTGAATGGTATCGTGATATGTTATGACGTGCTATCAAGATATGCATGACAAACTAACAAGCAACTTTTATTTTCTACTTTTAAAGTACAGTCGCATGCCACAGGCTACCTCCAAGGCTAGATCTTTAACTCATTGGTTGATTCTCATGTAACCGATTACCTGGGACGGACATCTTAACAGTAAGACGTACAAGTGATGAAACAAAATCAAGTGATGAAGGCATTTGATTTTGTCCTCAAAAGTATTCAGCTAGCTGGAGTCACCCATGGAAAAAGCAGGTGGCCGTCTACTGGCACTATCTCTGTAAAATAAGAGGGGCCCCAGGTATTCACGATGTCTATTACAGAAGAAGCGTCATTTTGTCCACCCTTAGGTATCTGCACTGGTCAACGGAAGGACAGAGTTCTTGGATGACACTTTTATACTAGATCGTTAACTTAACCGTTAACATATTTCCAAATCAATCTCGATTTTTAAATTAAAATCCAGCACTAGTACGGCAGTTTCCTAGAAGACTCAGGGCAGAAGGATTCAAGCAGATTTTCACTCGTGTAATGATCAGACTAAACACCTTGGATATAAACAAATATGTTTCAAGTAACCATGTGTGCATTTATAATAAAGTCGTTTGGGTAGAATGTTGCCAGATGGCTTTTTTATTCAAATTCATCCTGACTTGCTTCTGAAAAAATTTACTTTATAACCAATAGACCTCATATAAGGTATTGCCCCAGGAGTAACTAACTGCTCAGTTGTGGTACTGAAGCCATTACTTATTTGTCTCAATTAGAAGAAGCACTAAGGGATGTGTTAAAAGATCATCATGAAAGCAATGAGTACATTGCCGTTGTATACATATGTATGTATACACACGTAGACATATATATACACATATGCATGTATCAATATATGATACTTTATATTTTAAACTTTAAGTATCAGAGAGAATTTAAGAACCTATTTATCCTGGTGGAAAATGATTTAAAGGATACAGGCACTGAGAATTTCCTATGTTCCACCCCCTAACTCTTCAAAGAACAACCTCCCTCATTGGCTGACATTCATTTCCTATTTAACAAATATGTACTGAATGTATTCTGTATTCTCGCCCTCTGATGGAAGCAGAGATGTTTAAAGAATACTTAAGCCTTCAAAGTAGCTTTCTAGCGTTCATTCACTAATCCATGTGTTCATTCCACACATATTTATTGTTTATTACAAAGCAGATCCTGGGATGCTGATAAAGAAATGAAAAGACTCTCCAGATGGGCTTCACATATGACTGGGGAGACCAACACGCAAACGAATATTTAGCATGTGCACACCATGATCAGGGCTCATTGCAGTATGTGCCAGATACCCTAGCAACCTAGTGAGAAAACTGATCCATTCTCCAAGGAAGGGAGGTGGTAGAAATACGGTTTGGTAAGCAAGAAGGAGCTCAGAAAGCTGTACAAAGAGGATGTACCGAAAACCACGCAGAGGGATGGTCCCCAGGGTGGAGCGCATATGAAGGACCGTAAAGAAGGGCAAAGCGTTCCAAGTGCATCAGAGGAGTGTGGGTCTTTCAGTTCCTGGAGCTTGGGAATACACGTGTGTGTGTTACTGCAGTCCCCTCCAGTTCAAAGCAGAAGTTACAAACCTCGCCCTTTGGACTGTTTTTGGCCCTGGATATGTTATGTTTGACCTGCACAGCGTTTGAATTTGTGAACAAAATTTAAACTTGGAAGAATTCACAAAAACCTACATTTCAAGCATCTTTTGAAAAAGTACCTTTTTTTTTTAAAGCAAAATTGGAGCAGTATGTTTATTTGGAAATAATCTGCTAGGGACATGCAGGGATACCCCGTTTCCTGAAGCCTCCCTTTTAGTTTTACTATAACTTCCAGTAGGCCAGCTTTACCCAGGAATGTCGCTTGACAGGCCCTAGTCGGTGTTTATTTGAGATGCCTGATTTAAGGTTTGAGTGCTTCTTGATTGACCCTGGGAAGTAAAAAGTGGAATGTCACAATGAACTGTTAATCCGTCACTTGTCATTAATTCTCCAGGTGTAAATGAAGGTTTGGAGAGTAACCTAGACTAGAAGAATAGAAAGCAAAGCATAGGGTCAGTAAGCAAGAGTGTTTGGCTTTGTGGAAAATTTGGTGGACTTGGAAAAGAACATAGGAAGGATAACTTTATAGTTTCATGCTTTTGCTGTGGTTAATCAATAAGTAAATGCTGACTTCAAACTAGAAACCCACCATGAGAATCTGAGCTAAAACACTGACCTTTTCTTAAGTCTTGACTATACTTATTTATTTCTAGATAGTGTCCCTATTTGCAAGCCTATAATGTTAATGGTTAAAATTCTAGCTCTCTCTGAGGGATCTCCTGAAAAGTTAACTGGCCCTCTGCTTGCTGACTGAATTCCAGTCATGGACGGTATCCCCAAGTAATTAAAATGTTCACTTAAGGAAAAAAAAAAAAATGCTAAGTATCACATAGCATTGTTAACCTTCTTCTCAGATAACGTACTCAGTGTCAGAATTATCTGTACTGCCTTGGGGCTTTTTTGAAGAGTGAATATCTTTGCACACACTGTCAGCATACACCGTGTAGGAATAATTATCATCATTAACCTGGGTCTTATTAAGCTGCCTGCTTATTAATATGTACTGCCATTCACTATAAGGACTCAGTTGTGGCAGAAAAATAAAAGAGCTGAATAAAGGTGGCATTCCAGGCTTCAGTAACATTATTAAAATATTTAGAAAGTGAAGCTAATGAGTTCACCTTTCTTCTCAAAACACACCGATTCCCAAATGCTCCTAACCTTTGAAAGAACGTGTCAACTGTATATATAAGAGGAAGGAAGAGACAGCTTGAAAAAGCCAGGCATCATGCGTTGTTCACTCACAGAAGACAATGGATAAAATCAGTGATTTGATCAAAACGCTTGTGGATTAACTGAATTCCACTTCCAAATGTAACATTCGGAAACCATGTGTTTGGAGCCCACAAACCAAGAACGGATGAAGCATTTGCCCTACCTTTTCTACCAGGCCTTTAACATGTCCCAGACTCTAGGAGGCAGCGCCTATGGAGGAAAGTGCTGGCCTTAACAAGTAGGGAACCCCTGCCCCGAAGCCAGGGCTAATGCAGGAGCTGGGCATGCAGTGCATAGGCGCCTCATCCCTGGGGGAGGCTATGATGCTCGGGCTCCCCTCTGTTAGGGTATTTTGAGCTACAAAAGAATCAGGACTTTGAAAGGCAGTATGCATAGGATTAAAAAAAAAAACAAAACATAGACCTGCTCCAATGGAGAATATGGAAAATTAATGAAAAGATTCCAAACATTAAAACTTTGGGGACAAATAGAAGCACGGTTTAGACAGTCAGATCTGAAGGAGAAAGCTACGCTCTGCCTTTGCGGCTCACTCTGTCTCATTCATATGAGCTTCAGATGCGTTCAGAGGCACCCACTCTCAACTAAAAGTTGTCTGTTAATCTCATTTTCCCATTGCATCTCCTGAAAGAGTGATGAGGACAGCTAAATGAGCTCATGAGGGCGAGGCTTCCTCCTCGGAACCCACCACACTCTCAGTCAGTTCAGGGCAGTCGCTCAGTCCTGTCCGACTCTCTGTGACCCCATGCACCGCAGCACGCCAGGCCTCCCTGTCCATCACCAACTCCCGGAGTTCACCCAAACTCACGTCCATTGAGTCAGTGATGCCATCCAGCCATCTCATCCTTGGTCGTCCCCTTCTCCTCCTGCCTTTAATCTTTCCCAGCATCAGGGTCTTTTCAAAGGAGTCAGCTCCTCGCATCAGGTGGTCAAAGTATTGAAGTTTCAGCTTCAGCATCAGTCCTTCCAACGAACACCCAGGGCTGATCCCCTTCAGAATGGACTGGTTGGATCTCCTTGCAGTCCAAGGGACTCTCAAGAGTCTTCTCCAACACCGCAGTTCAAAAGCATCAGTTCTTTGGCGCTCAGCTTTCTTCACAGTCCAACTCTCACATCCATACATGACCACTGGGAAAACCATAGCCTTGACTAGACGGACCTTTGTTGACAAAGTGATGTCTCTGCTTTTTAATATGCTCTCCAGGTCGGTCATAACTTTTCTTCCAAGGAGTAAGCGTCTTTTGATCTCACGGCTGCTTTTTCGTATGCTTTTTCCATCTCGGGAAAGCGCAGCTTTGCCTAGACGGACCAGGCCTTACCCCCACCTCTACCCTTTTACAGCCCCACTCCCTGCCTGTGCTCATCCACACTTGTTCTGTTTTCAGCTACAAGTGGACTTAAATTTTGTGGAGCCTGAACCGTATGTAATTTGGGTAGTTCTCTTTCAGAAAATGGTTTCAACGTTATAAGTACAAAGTTAGGCATGAACATGAATTTTTATCTGGAAGAGGAAAGAAAATCACAACAAAATCAGGGACAAAATATCTGGAAAATATTTTAAAAACATTACAGAATTTATAAAAATAATATGTGAGCCTTCACAAACCCCTTGACTCATCCCTATCATGCTTTTCTTTCATTTTGCCTGCATAGTCGTTGACCATCTCTTCAAATGACAACAGTGCTGTAATACCTTTCTGTGAAAAGAATTCCTAACACAATTGGTTGCCTTAGCTTTTCTTAGTAGTAGCGAGAGGTATAAAACATTCCGCGCGTCAACACAGACAGAATCTCCATTTGTAGGACAGCAAGATATTTGTGTCCTGTGACACAGAGATTCTCATATATTCCACATTCCAAAAATCCATCAAAAAATACAAAGAATGTTGGAACTTCATAAAGTGTATTACTAACTATATCAGGGGAGGAGAGAACTTCTGTTTTGACTGAGAGCTGATGTTAACTGAATCCTCCACTTATAATTTAAAATATCTGATGACTAGAAATATTTTCTACAAACCAGCATCTGTATTTATGCATTAATACTTTGAATCTTGTTGCTCAGCTTCTACCATATATGTCTGGTGTTGACTGTTGTAAGGCATATTTATATCATAGTAAGACTTCTGGCCTTACCTGCCCCTGCTGTGGGAATCAGCCTAGTAGGTATTTGAAGTATTTCAGCTATACCTGGGCAACCAGTAATTTAACTATCCATCAGGAGATTAAAACCACCAAACCCAAGTTCAGTGTATCCACAGCTCAGCTTCCCTTTGGCCGGATCTGAGACACACCTCCCACCATTCCAGGCTCATCTGACGAAAAAAGAAGTTGTGAATGAAAAAAAAAACAATAATGGACGGAAATTACATATCTTACTCTAGCCAACTTTATCTAGTTCTGACTCTCTGGACACATTTCTAGGTTCTCTCCTATTATCGCAGAACAGTAGAAATTTCATTAGCTTCGAGGTAAAGTCCCTTCCAACAGTTCAAAGATCTGGTAGAATTTTTATCTCTCAAAATCCCATTATTTAAGGCATATATCTCTGTGTGTGTGTAAAATGTTAAGATTTTTCAAATTAAAATTAAAAACATAAATAACTTGGTATACGCATATGGACAAATCTACTTGAACATTAAAAGTAAGTCTTAAAATTTGTTAAATGAGGAGATGATATTAACTAATCTCAATTGCAACATCCCATGATCCTTAGAAACTCAGGATCAGATCCAATCTATTGGTACTCAGCTGTCACTTACTGAGTTTTTACTTTTTATTTTTACACAATTATCTCCATGCTTTAAAATTATCTACTACCTGTCTCTGCATCCTACAATTATAAATGCATCTCTCATTTCAGATTTTAAAGCAAAATATATAATTCCTCCACCAGTGAAGAATGAATCAAAATGTGTAATACTGAAAAAGGAAAGTTCTCTTCTGTTTTTATTTGAAAACAACTGAAAAGTTGATTCTTTCTTCTCCAAAAGAGGGAGGCAAGTTGAGAATCGAATTGCTTAGACAGAGAGGCCAACCGCCCACGTTACTCCCCCTGCTCTGTAACTCTTTCCGAGCTCTTTGTTCCTCTTCTCAGTCTTGGCCCTTATCTTCTTACTGTAACTGTAGTTAAATAGCTGACTTCTCTTGACTGTGTTGCTGTTTAGTCGCTAAATCACATCCAACTCTTTGTGACCCCAGGGATTGCAGCACACTCCCTGTCCCTCATCTCCTGGAGTGTGCCCAAGTTCATGTCCATTGAATCAGTGGTGCTGTCCAACCATCTCGTCCTCTGCTGCCCTCTTCTTCTTTTGCCTTCAATCTTCCCCAGCATGAGGATCTTTTCCAATGAATTGGCAATTAACTGATTATCCAGTTAATATAAGACTACTTCCAAACCAAATCCAACCAATGATTTAAAACTTGTTGTTATTGTTCAATCACTCAGTTGTGTCCAACCCTTTGCGACCTCTTAGACAGCAGCACACCAGGCTTCCCCGTCCTTCACTATCTCTCGGAGTTTGCCCAAACTCACGTCCATTGAGTCGCTGATGTCATCCAACCATCTCATCCTTTGTTGTCCCCTTAAGTTCCTGCCTTCCATCTTTCCCAGCATCAGAGTCTTGTCCAGTGAGTCTGCTTTCTGCATCAGGTAGCCAAAGTATTAGAGCTTCAGCATCAGTCTTTTCAATGAATATTCAGGGTTGATTTAAGATTGACTGGTTTGACCTCCTTGCCGTCCAAGGGACTCTCAAGAATCTCCTCCAACACCACAGTTTGAAAGCATCAGTTCTTTGGTGCTCAACCTTCTTTATGGTCTGACTCTTATACTTGCACATGACTACTGGAAAAACCATAGCTTTGACTATATGAATTCTTGTCTGCAGAGTCTCTGCTGTTTCCTAAGCTGTCTAGGTTGGTCACAGCTTTTCTTCCAAGGAGCAAGCATCTTTTAATTTCATGGCTGCAGTCAACTGCAGTGATTTTGGAGCCTAAGAAAATAAAGTCTCTCACTGTTTCCATTGTTTTCTCATTTATTTGCAAGAAGTGATGGGACTGGATGCCATGATCTTAGTTTTTGGAATCTTGAATATTAAGCCAGCTTTTTCACTCTTTTACCTTCATCAAGAGGCTCTTTAGTTCTTCTTCACTTTCTGCCATAAGGGTAGAGCCATCTGCATATCTGAAGTTATTGATATTTCTTCTTATAATCTTGGTTCCAGCTTGTGCTTCATCCAGCCTAGCATTTCTCATGATGTACTCTATATAAGTTAAATAAACAGAGTGACATTTTACAGCCTTGACATACTCCTTTTCCAATTTTGAAATAGTCCATTGTTCCATGTCTGCTTCTAAGTGTTGCTCTTGACCTACATACAGGTGGTGTTCTGATATTCCCATCTCCTTAAGAATTTTCTACAGTTTGTTGTGATCCACACAAAGGCTTTAGCATAGTCAATGAAGCAGAAGTTTTTCTGAAATTCTCTTGCTTTTCCTGTGACCCAGTGGATTTGGTAATTTGATTTCTGGTTCCTCTGCCTTTCCTAAATCCAGCTTTACATCTGGAAGTTCTTGGTTCACATACTGTTAAAGCCTGGCTTGAAGGATTTTGACTGTTACCTTGCTAACATGAGAAATGATTGCAATTGTGCAGTAGTTTGAGTATCTGGGGGCATTGCCCTTCTTTGGGATTAGAATGAAAGCTGACCTTTCCAGTCTTGTGGCCACTGCTGAGTTTTCCAGATTCTCAGCATAAAATAAAACTTGGAGGTTTTATTTTATTAGACCCTTGAAGTCGTTGCCTTAACTGGTCAGGTGCATCACTGCTGAATGGCCAGCACACGTGACGTGTGCAAGGAAAGCTGCACCACAACAGCACTTTATTTCTGCAAACAGCCCTCTGTGTCCTGCTACAAGTCTTCAGCTTTGCCAGGGCATCATTGCTTTGAGTGAACATGCTGGAAAAACAAGGATGAGTCCACAGGGGCAGGAATCTATAAAGGACGTGTTATCTATCTGATATGAAGTGTTTAGCTATTTATTGATAGCACTGTTTATTTAATAGGATTGAGATTCCACAAAGGCTAAATCTTTTTTTTTTTTTTTTAACAACTTGGGAAGTCCTAGGATGTGAGACGTCATCATCCAAGTATGGATACTTATAGAAAAGAAAAGAGGTTCAAATTTCTTGTATATCAAGTAAGTCTGTAGCCCTATTCTAACCAATCAAAAGGAAAAATAAGAAAATGGAGAGAGGGAGAATATAAAGGAGGAAGGGAGGTAGAGAATAGGAGGAAGGGGAGCATGGGAGAGAGAGAAGGAAGGAGAAAGGGAATCTAAAAAGCTTCCACACAACAAGGAACAGAGAAGGCTTCCCGAAATTGGAAGACACCATGACTCCTAAAAACAGCCTTTCTAGGGGAAATCAAATCCCAAAGCAAGAGTCTCAGGGCATCTGAACTACTAATAACATTCTAACTAGTTTTTTAGCTAGAAGAAGCCATCTGATAAGAATTCTAAACATATTCAGTCTTGAAAGTTTGATTTTCTTTGTGAGACATATTGTTATAAAGAAATAATTTGACTCCTGTAAAAGTTTCATGTACAATGACTTAATTCTCATCATATCTTGTATTTTACATAGGCCCTTTGCAATAAGACATTGTATCTAACTGATGTTAAACCAGTCCATCCTAAAGGAAATCAGTCCTGAATATTCATTGGAAGGACTGATATTGAAGATGAAACTCCAATAATTTGGCCACCTAATGCAAAGAGCTGAGTCATTTGAAGAGACCCTGATGCTGGGAGAGATTGAAGGCAGAAGGGGGTGATAGAGGATGAGATGGTTGGATGGCATCACCAACTCAATGTACATGAGTTTGAGTAAACTCCAGAAGTTGGTGATGGACAGGGAGTCCTGGCATGCTACAGTTCGTGGGGTCGCAAAGAATCGGACGTGACTGAGGGACTTAACTGATTGACTGACTGATGTCAAAATATCTGGCAAATTCACTTAGCACCTTGAATTTGAATAAAGTTTTCTATATATAGCAATTAAAATTATTGCAGTTTTTATCACTTTATTCAAAATATACAAGATTACTACCAAGTCAAAAGAAATATTTAAAAAACCAAATATGTCAGAGCATTACTTAATCTAACTCTGGACTGACAATTTTTTAGCTGGACGTTTGGGTGTTAAGTTAAAACCTCAGTAAACTAGGTTTAGGGAGCGCACTGACTTATCTCCAGTTCATCCACTCTGTCAGTGTACATGTGCTGTGCTTAGCCGCTCAGTCCTGTCCGGCTCTTTGCAGTCCCATGGACCATAGCCTGCCAAACTCCTCTGTCCAGGCAAGAACACTGGAGTGGGTTGCTACGCCCTCCCCCAGGGGATCTTCCCAACCCAGAGATAAACCCAGGCAGATTCTTTACTGTTTGCGTCACCAGGGAAGTCCATGAATACTGGATGGGTAGCCTATCCCTTCTCCAGCAATCTTCCTGACCCTACATTGCAGGCAGATTCTTTACCAGCTGAACTCCCAGGGAAGCCCCAATATACCTAATTACTATTTATTTATTCAACTTACATATTCTTACATTTACTGAGTGTCTACTTATAACCAGCATTGTTCTAGGAGGCGATTGAATTACATCCGTGAACAAAACTAACACGACTCTCAGCCCTTATGATCCTATAAGTTAAGTTAGTTAAGTCGCTCAGTCATGTGCAATTCTTTGCGACCCCATGGACTGTAGCCCACCAGACTCCTCCATCCATGGCATTCTCCAGGCAAGAGTACTGGAGTGGGTTGCCATTTACTTCTCCAGGGGATCTTCCTGACCCAGGGATTGAACCCAGGTCTCCGGTATTAGAGGCAGATGCTTTAACCCCTGAGCCACCAGGAAAGCCCCAAATAGGAAGCATTTGAACATTTCATTTATATTAATTTACATGTTGGATGCATGAACCTTTGAAATAGTGCTTATGTTTGGCAAACAGACATAAAGCATATACGGGTGATTTTAAGGGTTTCCTGACCTATGTAAAAGAAGGGAAATGTACTTTTTTAAAAGGAAAACAACCAAGATTTTCAAGGTTAATTTTGACAATATGCATTTTTCCAAATCTTGTTTCAGTTATTAATTTACATACTTAATCCTACATGGAAGATCATACTCTCCTATAACTTTGAGACTCGAAATAAGGAATTAAGTTACTTAGGTATTGGGAAAGTTGTTTACTGATTTTAAAGGTTAGTGTGCTGTTTTACAAAGGGTATTGAAAGTACAGGGCATAAGGCCAAGGTTTCATTTTCAGTACAAATACTAAGTGACCATTCACAAGATGATTTCTGTGCTTCATTTAAATTTGTTTTTAGTTTATGTTGGATTATAATTGATTTACAATGTTGAATTAGTTTCAAGTATAGAGCAAAGTGATTCCATTATACATATGATATATTCACTCTTTTCCAAATTCTTTTCCCAGTTGGGTTATGACTGAATATTGAAGAGCTTTCCTTGTTCTGTGCAGCAGATCCTTGTTGGTTCTCTATTTTAAACATAGTATCAGGCACATGTCAACCCAAACTCCCAGCTTAACCCTCCCTCCCAGTTTTCCCCTTTGGTAACTTTGTTTTCAAAGTCTCTGAGTCTGTCTCTCTTTTGTAAATAAGTCCATTTGTGTGAATTTTTTCTTTAGATTCTGCCTATAAGCACTCTGTTGTGACATTTGTCTTTCTCTGACTCACTTCATTTAATAGTATAATCTTCAGGTCAATTTACGTTGCAGTAAGTAGTTGTGCTATGGACCTCCCTGCTGGCTCAATGGTTAAGAATCCACCTGCCAATGCAGGAGATGTGGGTTCAGTCCCTGAGTTAGGAAGATTTCCTGGGGAAGGCAAGGCAACCCGCTCCTGAATTCTTGCCTGGGAAATCTCTTGGACGTAGGAAACTGGCCGGCTACAGTCCATAGTGTCACAAAAAAGCTGGACACGACTTGATGACTAAACAAATATAACATTTGTATATGGGTACCACATCTTCCTTATCCATTTGTCTGTTGATGGACATCTAGGTTGCTTCCATGTCTTGGCTAATGTAAACAGCATGGCAGTGATCTTTGGGGAGCACGTATCCTTTCAAACCTTTCTCTGGATATATGCCCAGGAGTGGGATTGCCGGGTCATATGGCAGCTCTATTTTTAGCTTCTTTAAGGAATTTCTCCATAGAGGCTGTACCAATTTATATTGTCAACAACAGTGTATGAGGTTCCCTTTACTCCATACCCTCTCCAGCATTTGTTGTTTGTAGTTTTTGATTATGACCGTTCTGACTGGTGTGATACAAAGGCTCATTGTAGTTCTGATTTGTACTCCTCTAGTAATTATCGATGCTGGTGATCTTCTCGTGTGCCTTTTGGCCCTTTGCGTCTTTGCTTTGGAGAAATTCCTGCTTAGGTCTTCTGCCCACATTTTGATGAGGTTGGTTTTTTGATACTGAGCTGGATGAACTATTTGTAAAATTTGGAGGTGAATCTCTTGTTGAGAGAAGGCAATGGCATCCCACTCCAGTACTCTTGCCTGGAAAATCCCATGGATGGAGGAGCCTAATAGGCTGCAGTCCATAGGGTCGGTAAGAGTCCGACATAACTGAGCGACTTCACTTTCACCTTTCACTTTCATGCACTGGAGAAGGAAATGGCAACCCACTCCAGTGTTCTTGTCTGGAGAACCCCAGGGATGAGGGAGCCTGGTGGGCTGCAGTCTGTGGGGTCGCATATAACATTTGTATATGGGTACCACATCTTCTTTATCCATTTGTCTGTTGATGGACATCTAGGTTGCTTCCATGTCTTGGCTAATGTAAACAGCATGGCAGTGATCTTTGGGGAGCACGTATCCTTTCAAACCTTTCTCTGGATATATGCCCAGGAGTGGGATTGCCGGGTCATATGGCAGCTCTATTTTTAGCTTCTTTAAGGAATTTCTCCATAGAGGCTGTACCAATTTATATTGTCAACAACAGTGTATGAGGTTCCCTTTACTCCATACCCTCTCCAGCATTTGTTGTTTGTAGTTTTTGATTATGACCGTTCTGACTGGTGTGATACAAAGGCTCATTGTAGTTCTGATTTGTACTCCTCTAGTAATTAGCGATGCTGGTGATCTTCTCGTGTGCCTTTTGGCCCTTTGCGTCTTTGCTTTGGAGAAATTCCTGCTTAGGTCTTCTGCCCACATTTTGATGAGGTTGGTTTTTTGATACTGAGCTGGATGAACTATTTGTAAAATTTGGAGGTGAATCTCTTGTTGAGAGAAGGCAATGGCATCCCACTCCAGTACTCTTGCCTGGAAAATCCCATGGATGGAGGAGCCTAATAGGCTGCAGTCCATAGGGTCGGTAAGAGTCCGACATAACTGAGCGACTTCACTTTCACCTTTCACTTTCATGCACTGGAGAAGGAAATGGCAACCCACTCCAGTGTTCTTGTCTGGAGAACCCCAGGGATGAGGGAGCCTGGTGGGCTGCAGTCTGTGGGGTCGCACAGAGTCGGACACGACTGAAGCAACTTAGCAGCAGCAGCCCTTGTTGGTTGCATTGATTACAAATATTTTCTTCCATTCTGTGGATTATTTTGTTTTTGTTTATGGTCTCCTTTGCTGTGCAAAATCTTTTGAGTTTAATGAGGTCACATTTGCTTACTTTTCTTTTTATTTCCATTACCCCTGGGGGATGGATTGTGAAAGCTTTGCTGTGATTTATATCAAAGGGTGTTCTGCCTATGTTTTCATCTAAAAGTGTGATAGTCCTTGGTCTTAAATT
The DNA here is from genome assembly GCA_006408675.1 of Madoqua kirkii. NCBI lineage: Eukaryota > Metazoa > Chordata > Mammalia > Artiodactyla > Bovidae > Madoqua > Madoqua kirkii. The sequence continues at coordinate 21,218 of SJYC01125420.1, read as the reverse complement.
TAGCTCCTTAATCCATTTTGAGTTCATTTTTATGTGTGTATTAGAGAATATTCTAATTTCATTCTTTTACCTGTAGCTGTCCAGATTTCCCAGCACCTCTTATTGAAGACACTGCCTTTCTCCATTGTGTATTCTTGCCTTTTTTTTGGTCATAGACTAATTGACCATAGGTGTGTGGGTTTATTTTTGGACTTTTTATGCTTTTGCACTTAGCTATGTCTGTTTCTGTGCCAGTAGCCTACTGTTTTGATGACTGTAGCTTTGTAGTATAATCTGAAAACAGGAAGCTGGGTTTCTCCAGCTTCATTCTTCTTTCTTAAGATTACTTTAGCTATTCAGTGGCTTTTGTATCTTCATGCTTATTTTAAAATTTTTGTTCTAGTTCTGTGGAACATGCCATTGGTAATTTGATAGGGATTGCATTGAATCTAGATTGCCTTGCATAGTCTGGTTATTTCAACCATGTGGATTCTTCCAATCCAAGAATATGTGTACCTTCCATCTGTTTTTGTCGTCTGATTTCTTCCACCAGTGACTTCCCTGGTGGCGCAGATGGTAAAGCGTCTGTCTACAATGCAGGAGACCTGGGTTCAATCCCTGGGTCAGGAACATTCCTTGGAGAAGGAAATAGCAACCCACTCCAGTACTCTGGCTAGAAAATCCCACAGACGGAGGAGCCTGGTGCCGGCTACTGTCCATGGGGTCGCAAAGAGTTGGACACGACTGAGCGACTTCACTTTCACCAGTGTCTTAGAGTTTTCACAGTGCAGGTCTTTTAATTCCTTAGGTAGGTTTCCCTTAGACAGTTTGCTCTTTTTGACGAGATGGTGTTTTCTATGTACAGTACGTCACCTGCAAACAGTGACAGTTTTACTTCTTATTTTCCAACTTGGATTGTTTTTCTTTCTTCTCTGATTGATGTGGCTAGAACGTCCATAACTTCATTGAATAAAAGTGTTACGCGTGGACATCCTTTTCTTGTTACTGATCTTAGAGGAAATGCTTTTAGCTTTTCATCATTGAGTGTGATGTTGGCTGTAGGTTTGTAATATCTGATCTTTATTATTTTGAGGTACGTTCCCTCTATGCTCATTTTCTGGAGAGTTTTCCTCTTAAATGGGTGTTGAATTTTGTCAAAAGCTTTTCCTGTATCTCCTGAAGTGATCATATCGTTTTTATTCTTCTGTTTGTTAATGTGGTGTATCACACTGATTGATTTGTGGGTATTGAAAAATCTTTGCATCCTTGGGATAAATCTCAGTTGGTCATCATAAATGATCGTTTTAATGTATTGTTGAATTTGGTTTGCTGGTATTTTGCTGAAGATTTCTGCATCTATGTTCATCAGTGATATTGGAGTGTGATATTTTTCTTTTTGATGTCTTTGGTTGGTTTGGTATCAGGTGTTTTGGCCTAATAGAGTGAATTAGGGAGTGTTCCTTGCTTTGCAAGTTTGGGGGATAGTTTCAGAAATATAGGTTTTAACTGTTCTATAAGTGTTTGATAGAATTCACCTGTGAAGGTGTTGGATCGTAGACTTTTGTTTCTTGGGAATTCTAAATCACAGTTTCCTTTCAGTACTTGTTATTAGCCTATTCATATTTTCTATTTCTTCCTGGTTCAATCTTGAGAGACTGTATTCTTCAAAGAATTTTTCCATTTCTTCCAGGCTGTCCATTTTGTTGGCATATAGTTGCTTGTAGTAGTCTCTTATGATCTTCTGTAATTTTTGTGGTATCCATTGCAACTTCTCCTTTTTCATTAATTTTATTGATTTGAGTCCCTCTTCCCCGTTTTGATGAGCCTGGATAATCATTTATTAACTTCATTTATCTTCTTAAAAAACAAAAGCTTTAATTTTGTTGATCTCTGCTATTGTTTTCTTTGTCTCTGCTTCATTTATTTCTGCTCTGATCTTTATCTTTTCTCACTTTCGATTTTGTTTGTTCTTTCTCTAGCTGTCTTACGTATAAAATTAGATAGCTTATCTGTGATTTTTCTTGTTTCCTGAGGTAAGACTGTATTGCTATAAACTTACCTCTACTTTTGCTGAGTCCTGTAGGTTTTTAGATCATTGTACTTTTAACTTTCACTTGTCTCTAGAATATTTTGATTTCCTTTTTGATTTCTTCAAAGATCCATCAGTATCTAGTAACATTTTTTTTACCTCCATGTGTTCGTTTTTTTTTACGTTTCTTTTCCTCATTTTAATTTCTAATCCAGTAGTGCTATGGCCAGGAAAGATGCTAGACGTGATCTCAGTGCTCTGAAATTTACCGTAGCTTGCTCTGTGACCCAGCCTGGAGAATATCCCATGTGCCCTTGAGAAGATACACCTTCTGCTGCTTTTGGATAGAACGCTCATAAATATCAGTCAAATCCATCTGGGCTGGTGTGTCATTTAGGCCTGTGTTTCTTACTGGTTTTCTGTCTGGATGATCTGTCCACCGATGAAAGTCCCCCACTGTTACTGTGTTTCAATTTCTCCTTTTACGGTTTTTAGCATTTGCGGTATGTGTTGGGTACAGACATACTTACAATTGCTGTGTCTTCTTGAACTGATCCCTTGATCATTATGTGGTGTTTTTCTTTGTTTTTATAACAGTCTTTATTTTAAAGCCTAACCTGTCTGATATGAATATGGCTCCTCCCGCTTTCTTTTGATTTCCCTCTGTTTTGAATACTTATATCCACTCCCTCACTTCAGTCTGCATGTGTTTCTAGATATGAACTCGGTCTCTGTAGACAGCAGATATTGCTTTTGTATCTGTTTATGAAGTAATTTCTTCGCTTCTGACACATGTTAGTTTAGATTATCTAGTTTAGGAAATATTTAATCTCAATTGAAGACATTTGTATGTCTTCAACAGTTGACTTCTATTTGTGAAAAACCTAAAATCTGATTGCACGGCTTTCACATCACCAAAGTAGCTTTACTAAGTATCTTATAATTGTTTTAGACAAACTATGGATTTTACACTGTAACTGGTCTTCATTTTAATGTTCTCCAAAATACAATTCATGTAATTTCTCTGTAACAAATAGCTTATTTCTTATTTATATTCAGTATGCAAAGAATGTTAGTAGCTTTAGTTCAGTAGTCCTTTGAGTAGCTGAAAATCAGATTTGCTTTGTCCTCTTGATACTTTGTAATAAAACAAACAGGAGTTTTTGAAAGATAAACTTACAGGGAAATTTTCAAAATTCTAAGCATTAAAAATACCTGACAAACACCATTGTTTATTTAATACTGAAAATTGGTAAGCCAAGTTCTAGGAAACCCTTGCAGACACAAGGCCAGGTGTGTAAGCTCTTGAATACACAGTAGATTTAATATTTTACCCAGGATTGTTAAAGGTTTCTCTTTCGATGTTAATGAAGCCATAATACCTTCTTGTTCTGCTTCACCATCTAGAATAGGACTAAAGTTTTACCTACCCCCAAGAAATTGGCACTGATAAGTGAGAAAATCACCCAAGGCTCCCAAAGCAAACATTATACCCTGGAAATAAATTAAGCACATCTGGAATCAACATTAAAACTCTTTTAGGCCACTTGGGTACAGCTGCAATCATTTGTTAGTAAACGATACTCTAGCAGCGTAGATGAATGCACTCTAAGAAACCATTTTACTCCCAAAGAGAAATTGAAACCATAAGAGATTCTCACTGAATATTCAAAATATAATGAGATTTAAATCACATTTGGAATAGATCTGCTTTCTTTTTTACTTTCCAGTTCTGCACGATACATTGTTTTTGTGCATCAGCTCTGCTTTGATTATCTTCAGGAATCAGGAAGTTCATTTCTATTTTCATACCTTTTAATACCCAGTGCCAGAAGCTGTATGAACCCTTGCTGCTTTCCATTGCTCTTGGTTTTATGGTAATTATAGTTCAGGTAATCAGAGAAATTCTTACATTCTTTAAAAAAAACCCATATTTTGAATTTTTTCACTGCTAATATTTCAGCCTCTCCATTTGAAGGCAGAGGATGCCCACTTAATTTGTCACAATTTTAAAAATAATAACTGGAGAGACAAGTGAGTCACATCATTAAAATCACTTTCAGTCCACTGACAAATGGATGGCTCCAGGCGCTGGGAAGACGTCTGGGCAGTTTCCTGTTGCAGTTCTCTGGAGCAGGAAGAGTCCTGTGTTACTAAGAAATTGATCAGAAAAGGAAAGGTACAGAGAGGCAAAATAGATCCAGTTTCAGAACCCTGATGCCTTGAAACTACTTCCAAACCTACCCTTAGGTTTTTCCTCATTTGTTACCTGGTTATGATAGCAAAGATAATATACATCAAAGGAGAAAAAGTAATTCCAGAAAATGTATGCCACTGAGACTAGCAGTCTAGCAGCGACCGTCTCTCTCTCTCCCTATCTTTTTTCTTATAAGAGATAGTCAAATTACTTGGTACAGTTAATGTGAAGCTCTGCTCTTTTACAAACACACCTTTGCAAAGCATATATTATTCAATACGTTTTTGACAATGTTCCATGTAGAAAAATAATGATAATTAGCTGTAGAAAATTATCACCTGTCTCAGAGTACCCATTTCCGTTGTTGTCTTCCGCTTGTCACTGGACTTTTAAGTGAAAAATATTTTTACGCCCTGTGATGGACAGTTTTAAATTAATAGCACCGTCACGTTTTTCAGCAAAGACTACTGGAAGAGAAACAAACCGTCATGTTTATCCCTGGGAAGCTGGGCCATGTTGTCATTCAAAAGGGAGAAATGTGGAACTTGCACGCCCTACAAGCCTCAAGAAATACGCCATTTCTCAGTCTCTAGGCCTTTACCGCTATAACTCACAGCTTAATGCAAGACACTCACAGACTTCTGCAGATGAAATTTGGCACGGTATTCTAAAATATTGAATTTGTCTATTCTGTGCTGTCAACATGCTGAAGCACAAAATTCCTATCAGAGCCTAAAATAGAAAAGGTAGCAATATATATATATATATTTTTTTTTTTTTCCTTTAGCTTTCATGACTTCAGCCTCTGACAAGGCCTTAATTTATTATAACTACTACAAGGGGCTACATTTTAGCATCAAGTACTATAAGTCAGCTCCAGACACACAAGCCTGCCAACTCTAATTCATTTGGAATGAGGTGAGATTCAATCATTTATTTTCCCACTGAGAAGATTTGTGTTGCTTTTTAACGTGAAAGAACTCAATATACCTTCAGAAGCTGTTCAGGATATATTGAAATTGTGTTGACCATCATGCTTTTAGGAATAACTGAAGATGCCATGGACTAGGATAATAGGATATTTAGCCAAGAACATGTTTCCATCCCTCTGTCAGTGATCACAATGACCTAGGACAGCTGACCGTGTACAAGTATCAACTCACAATCTCTTGGAAGAGAGAAAGGGTGCTTGAGAAGAAAAGAGTGGACCAACAATGAAAGCAAAGGATAAACTGAAAAAAAAAATTAAGAATTATGGACTGAAAAATATTTAGAATTTTCCCAAAGTTTCCCCCAAACTCTTAGGTCACCAAACTTAGTATTATTTAGAGCATGAGTAGGATAATATTTTCATTAATAAAAGTCGTCAAAATTAAAATATTCAGTTCCCAAAAAATCCAGAGTAAAGCCTGTATTAAAATGTCAGTAGAAGTATTTATGTTATATAGAAGACATGAAATAAGCAAAATAACTAACATTATAAACATCAATGAAAAATAATTAAAGAACCTCATATAAATTATAAATGAATTCTATAGTTAATTAAATCTAGGAGAGACCGGGGAGGAAAAGAAAGCTCTAAAATGCAGCAAGAAAAATGGCTTTAGGATTTAAGAAAAAGAGGAAAATATATATAAATTATTGGTAAATTCCTTTAAAAATAAGTGTTTGCAGGTTCACAGATCACCTTTCTTTCACCTTCCTTTTTAAGAATGGTTGGAAAGTGATCTATAGAAGAAAGCATTTTTATTGGGAAGAAATTATTGAGATTAGATTGCCAGGAAAATGTACAGATAGAAAGTGGAAGAAATCACTTATAAACATAGATGCAGAAAGTATTAATGAAATTAATGTTCCAAGTTGAAAAAAAAGTCTTAGGTTAGCTGGGTTTTGCAAGTATTCAAGGATGGTTTAACATGAAAATATTTTATTATAATCTACTCATATTTACAACTTAAATCCAAAAGTCATATGTTTATCTTAACCAATGCACAAAAGTATTTAATAAAATTCAGTTCTCATTCATGAAACACGTTTTAACAATAATGGAGCATTTCTAATCTAATCAAGTCTAATTAGCAAAAATTTGCTGCTAGTAGCATATTTACATGTGAAACTTAAGCAGAATTTCTAGGAGTAAATTGAGGAGTAATATAGGAATGCCCATAACAATTAATTATGTGAAAAAGAAAGAGAAAAAAATCTCACAACAGCACCAAGACCAAAATATTTAGGAATACACTTAACCAAGGAGGTAAATGATCTTTACATTGAAAACTCTAAGACACTGATGAAATAAAATGAAGAAAACAAAATAAATAGATATCTCATGCTCATGGCTCAGAAGAATTAATATTCTTAAAATGAGCATACTAGCCACAGGATGGATTCAGTACGATCCCTATCAAGATCCTAACGGCATTTTTTACAGATGTGAAAACAATTTTTTTTTTAGTTTGTGCAAAACCAAAAAAGACCCCAAATAATCAAAGTAATCTTGAGGAAGAAGAGCAAAGCAAGAGGCATCACACTTCTGCTTTCTAACTCTATAAAATTAAGCATTAAGATACTGGCAGAAAAACACAAAAACCAATGAAACAGAATCAAGAGCCCCCAAATAAACCCTCATGCATACAGGCAGCTAGCATTTGTCAAGAGAGCTAAGAATACTCAGTGCAGAAAAGTCTCTTCAGAAAAGTGGCACTGGGAAAATTGGACGTTCACAGGGAAAAGGTGCACGTAGACCTTTATATTGAGCCATTCACAAATGTTAACTAGAAATGGATTAAAAACCTAACTGCAAAACCTGAAACCTTAAACCCCACAAACTTTCTCTAAGAAAACACAGAGAAAATTTTCCCGGAATATTGGTGTTGACAGTGATTTTTTTTTTTTAATGACACCTAAAGCTTACACAGCAAAAGCAAAAATAAACAGATGTTTACACTTGTTTTGTTGTTATTGAGTCATTAAGTCATGTTCAACTCTTTTGTTACTGCATGAACTACCACCTGCCAGCCCTTAAAAAGAATAAATTTGAATCAGTTCTAATGAGATGGATGAAACTGGAGCCAATTATACAGAGTAAAGTAAGCCAGAAAGAAAAACACCAATACAGTATACTGACACATATATATGGAATTTAGAAAGATAGTAATGGTGACCCTGTATGTGAGACAACAAAAGAGACACAGAGATATAGAACGGACTTTTGGCCTCTGATGGAGAGGGAGAGGGTGGGATGATTTGGGAGAATGGCACTGAAACATGTATACTATCGTATAAGAAACAAAGCGTCAGTCTATGTTCAATACAGGATACAGGATGCTTGGGGCTGGTGTACAGGATGATCCAGAGAGATGATATGGGGTGGGAGGTGGGAGGGGGCTTCAACATTGGGAGATCATGTACACCTATGGCTGATTTATGTCAATGTATGGCAAAACCAATACTTAAAAAGAATAAATTTGAATCAGTTCTAATGAGATGGATGAAACTGGAGCCAATTATACAGAGTAAAGTAAGCCAGAAAGAAAAACACCAATACAGTATACTGACACATATATATGGAATTTAGAAAGATAGTAATGGTGACCCTGTATGTGAGACAACAAAAGAGACACAGAGATATAGAACGGACTTTTGGCCTCTGATGGAGAGGGAGAGGGTGGGATGATTTGGGAGAATGGCACTGAAACATGTATACTATCGTATAAGAAACAAAGCGTCAGTCTATGTTCAATACAGGATACAGGATGCTTGGGGCTGGTGTACAGGATGATCCAGAGAGATGATATGGGGTGGGAGGTGGGAGGGGGCTTCAACATTGGGAGATCATGTACACCTATGGCTGATTTATGTCAATGTATGGCAAAACCAATACAGTATTGTAACACAGAATAAAGTATTAAAAAAAATAAAAAGTCATATGGGAAAAAAGAAAAAAAAGGATTTACTATCCAAAATGTATAAGGAACTCATCCATTACAATAGTGAAGTCGCTCAGTCGTGTCCGACTCTTTGCAACCCCATGGACTATATAGCCTACCAGGTTTCTCTGTCCATGGGATTTTCCAGGCAAGAATACTGGAGTGGGTTGCTATTTCCTTCTCCAATACCAAAAAGATAATCCAACTTTTAAATGAGCAAATAACCTGAATAGATATTTTTTGAAGAAAATATTCAAATAGCCAACACATACATGAAAAGTTGCTCGACATCACAAACCATCAGTGAAATGCACATCAAACCATAGTAAGACGCCTACTCAAACCTATCAGAATGGTTATTATCCAAACAATAGAGAGAGCAACTGCTGTTGAGAATGTGACGAGAGAGAACCCTTGTATACTGTTGGAGGGAATGTTAAGTCAGTAGAGCCACTCTGGAGAAAGAGTGGAGGTTCCTCAAAAACTTACAGGTAGAACTACCATGTGATTCAGCAGTTCCACTTCTGAGTGTATATCCCAAGGAAATTTAAGTTGCTATCTCCTAGAGATACACTGGAAGAAGAAAACTGCCTTATGACTAGCTCAACATTGTACTTTGAGGTTATAACCAGGGACATATGAAAAGAAAACTGTTAAAAGCTCAAGAGCCTCTAATTAGCATCTCCCCAGAGAAATTAAACACATGTCCACCCAAAAATCCACACACAGATTTTTATAGCAGTTTTATTCATAATTGCCAAAAGTTGGAAGCATTTGACACATCCTTCCCTAAGTGGATAAATATACTCTGAAACATCAAGGCAGTGGAATATTACTTGGTACTGCAAAGAAATGAGCTATTAAGCCATTAAAAGACATGGAAGAACCTTAAGTGCGTATTACTCAAGGAAAGGAGGCGATCTGGAAAGTGTCGGTATCAGTGCGTACTGTCTTGATTGCAGCAGCCTTATGATAAGTCCATCTTAAAGTCAAGTAATGTCAGGTCTCAATTTCATTCTTCCTTTTCAAAATCATAGTGTATAGTCTTGGTCTTTTGCTCTCTGTATAAGTTTTAGAATCAATTTGTTGATACTCACAAGATGCTGCAGTTTTAATTGGGAATGCATTGAACCTGTAGATTAATTGGAAAGAAATATCATCTTTATCACTCTGAGTCTTCTTAACCATGAGCGTGGAATATTTCTCCATTTCTTTCTTCTTTGATATTTTTCACTGGAGACTTGTAATTTTCCCACATAGATTCTTGAACATATTTTATTAGATTTATACATCAGTATTTCATTTGAGGGGATGCCATTTTAAATGACAGTATACTTTAAATTTCAAATTCCACTTGTTCATTGTGGGTATATCAGAAAGCAATTGACTTTTCATTAAACTCCTATCTTGCAAGTTATTTATAGTCACTTAGCGCTAGAAGTTTTTTGTTATTGCTATTGTTACTTCTTTCAGATTTTCTACACAATCTCTCATCTGCAAGCAGATACAAATTTGTTCCTTTCTATCCAGCCTGTGCACCCTCTGTTTCTTTATTTCTGTCTTACTGCATTTGCTGGACTTTTAGTATAGTGTTGAAAAGCCATAGTGGGAGGGAACATTCATCTTTGCTCCTGATCTTAATGGGAAAGCTTCAAATTTGTCACCATTGAATATTGTATTAGCTTTAGAATTTTTATAGATATTCTTCACAAAATTGGGAAAATTCCTCTCCAGTGTTAATCTTAGCCATGGTTATGATGATTGCATAGGTTTATATGTGTGACAAAACTTTTCAAATTGTGTACCTTAAATATATATGTTATTATACATCAATTATACATAAATGACATTTTTAAAATAGTTCAAAAAAAGTCTTTATCTCCCACTCTTTTTTAATAAACAGGGTTAGCAACCCCATGTTGACTCCACTTATTCTTTCTTCCTGCCTGGGGAACAGAAGCCCAGATTCGGTACAGGAAGACTGTTCCAGTCTTAGACAAAAGAAACTCTAGCTATCTGTCCAGACTCATGGTTAACAATAGAGAAAGACTACAGAATTCACAAAACCACTGGACCATTTGCTCTGACAATGGCCTCAGCCCCAGGACATGTACATAACTTGGAAGTCTTGTGAATCCTGAGAACCACAGTCACTGGTGATGGGCAGGGAGGCCTGGAGTGCTACGGTCCAAGGGGTCGCAGGGTCAGACACGGCTGAGCCACTGGACTGAGCTGAGAGTCACTGGGGGGCTTACGGTTGGACTTTTCAAGATCATACCCCATCTAGCTGGGCTTTTACAAGATCATATCCCATCTAGCTTGCTTCAGGTTCCGCTACTCCCTGTTTACTTATTTCTTCTCTGATGTGTTCTTTTTTAATGTAAATCTGAGTTTCTGACCTACATGATTCTCCTTTCTAAAGAATGCCTTTTATCATTTCTTGCAAGGCACTTCTGCTGGCAAGAAATTCCATTTTTGTTTCTCTGAGAAACTTGTTATTTTGCCTTCACTTCCTGAAGAATAATTTAACAGTGTACACAATTCAAAGTTGATGGAATTTTTTTCTCTTACTATTTTAAATATCCACTCCATCCTCTGTGATTGCATGGATTCAGAAGAGAAGGCAAAGTAATTCTTATCTGTGTTCTTCATAGGAGAGGAGCTTTGCATTTCCGGCTAATTTTAGGGTTTTTTTTTATGTTTGACTGTCTGTATTTGAAAATATTATGCCTAAGTAAAGTTGAGGGGTTCTTCTTGGTGTTCCTTGTACTTTCTGGATCTGTGGTTTGATGTCTGACATTGATTTGGGGAAATTCTCAGTCAATATTATTTCAAATATTCCTTCTGTTCCTTTCTCTTTTCTCCTCCGATCTTCCCATTATAACTAGACTGTACCTTTGATAGTTGTGCCACAATTTTGGATATTCTGTCCCCCCCCTTTTTTTTTCACTGTTTTTTCTGTTTGCTTCTCAGCTTTGGAAAAATCCTATTGAGAAATCCTCACGCTCAGAGATTCTTTTCTCCGTTGTGTCCAGTCTACTAAATTCATTTAAAAGCATTCCTAATTTCTGTCTTACAATGTTTTTGATCCTTAGCATTTCTTCTTGGTTCCTCCATAGAATTTCCACCTCTTTGCCTGCATTTCCCATCTGTTCTTACAAGCTGTCTGTTTTCTTCACTGGTACCCTTAGCCTATTAATCATAGTTGTTTTTAATTCCAGGTCAGATCATTCCAACATCTCTGCCATACCCGAAACTGATTCTGATTTTTTGCCATTTAGTATGTCTTATATTTTTTTCTGGATAGCCACACATGATGTACTGGATGAGAGGACCTCCTACAAGCAGACCTTCAGTGATGTGGTGAAGTGTGGGGAAAGGAGAAGCCCTGTGGTTCGGCTTCAGTCTTTCCGTGAGCCTTTGGCTCTGAATCCTGAACTTCACACGTGCGTCTCAGTTTTTCCCACCACTTAGGTGAGGCAGAATGGTCTGTATGGGTGGGAATCGGTTATTTTCTTTTCCCCAGCCAGATAGGCTCTGATAAAAATCTCAGCAGGCAAGGATCTGATAAATTTTTTCCCAGAAGCTGACATGGTTAATAACAACACAATAGTTTGGCATATTTAAAAGTTCTTCCTTTTCCCCTTCCTCTGTCAGAAGCAGGAGGGAGGTTTTCTCCAGCATTCATTATGAGAACCTGGGAGAGCTTCACGAGGTAAAATTCTACACAAGTGTGGAAGCATTCCAGTGGTGGGGTCCCCCTGGGGCTTTTGCCTCTCAGACATGCCCTCCCTGAACCTCCAGCAATTAATTCATCAAGCATACTTTGGGTTTTCCTGTCCCGGCACTGATTCCTACAGAAGCTTCCGTTCTGGCGGGTTCTTGTCCTCTGTAGTCATCTGTCTGTCTCCCCACCGTGGGGTGGGGTGGGGGAGGATGGGCAGCAATTTGCTCTGTTATCTAACTTCTTATATACGTCTAAGAAAAGTTCTCAGTTTTTCTATTCTGTTCAGCATTTCACTTGTTGTTAGAATGGAATAGTAACTTCCAAGTGCCTTACCTGCTGGAGCAGAAACCAAAAGTCCCAGACTATACTTTAAAATAAAGAATTCTTAATTCTAGCTACTAGAAGTATCTGCCTGGGTATATATCATTCCAAGTCTTTTTCTCTAGCTGCATGTATATAGGTAGGTAGGCCTGCATCTCTCTGTGTATATGTTTGTGTGTGTGGGTGTATATGTGTGTATATGTATATGCATAAACATAAATACATTTTATATTTGCATATATTTTTTCTTCCACTGAAACAGGATCAATCTTCTTTTAAAAAATAGTATTAAAAGCATTAAACAGTGAAGCATGGATCAGAAGATATAGGCAAAATATATAACTAATATATTATCGATTCTATGTTTTTAATTTATAAATTAGTAAGGATAATGTAAATACCACAAATAAAAGTAAACAAAATTTATGAATTAAACAATTCACAGAAAGGAATCACAGGGTTATGAGAAAACAATTGGTTACTACATTAAAAAAAAAGTGGCTTTTCCTTTTATAGAATGGAATGTACCATTTAAAACATCTAGAAGGAACTTCCCTGTCAGTCCAGTGGTTAACACTCTGCATTTCCAATGCAGAGGACACAGGTTTGTTCCCTGATTGAGAAACTAAGATCCATATGCTGCACAGCATGGCAAAGGAAGGAAAGAAGTTTAACTTTAAATAGCATCCAGCATCATGCATCGAACCTGGACTGGCGTTTCATTTCATATATGATATTATACATGTTTCAATGCCATTCTCAGAGGGATAGTACAGGGAGGGAGGCAGGAAGGGGGGTCAGGATGGGGAACACGTGTATACCTGTGGCAGATTCAGGTTGATGTATGGCAAAATCAATACAATATTGTAAAGTAATTAACCTCCAACTAAAATAAACAAATTTATATTAAAAATAAATAAACATAAAATATCATTCTATAAATAAATAAATAAAAGAATCTTTTAAAAAAAACAGTGAAATAATATTTCATGCTAATCACATTAAGAAAAAAATCTGACAATATCAGGAGTTAGCAAGGACCTTTGTTGGTGTTCAGTCACGAAGCTGTTTCCTACTCTAGACCCCATGGACTGCAGCACGCCAGGCTTTTCTGTCCTTTGCTATCTCCTCGAATTTGCTCATATTCATGTCCATTGAGTCGGTGATGCCACCCAACCATCTCATCCTCTGAAGTCCCCTTCTCCTCCTGCCCTCAGTCTTTACCTGCACAGGGTCTTTTCAAACGAGTCAGCTCTTTACATCAGGTGGCCAAAGTATTGGGGTTTCAGCTCCAGCATCAGTCCTTCCAATAAATGTTCAGGGTTGATTTCTTTTAGGTTTCACTAGTTTGATCTCCTTGCTGTCCAAGGAAATTTCAAGAATGTTCTCCAGCACCAAACTTCAAAAGCATCAGTTCTTTAGTGTTCAGCCTTTTTTATGGTTCAGCTCTCACATCTGTACATGACCACTAGAAAACCCATAGCTTGGACTATCCAGACCATTGTTGGCTAAGTGACGTCTCAGCCTTTTAATACGTTGTCTAGGACTGTCATAGTTTTTCTTCCAGGTACCAAGTGTCTTTTAATTAGCAAGAATACAGAAAAGTGAAAACCATTATTTAGTGTTGGTGAGAGTATAAATTGGTTCAATCTATTTGAAAAAATTCTGAAAATTAATAAACCTGAAGATAGAACAGCGTGACCCAGCAATTTCACGTCCAGTTCTATATCCTAGAAGAACTTGCATGAGGGATGAAGTTGTATTCATATGAGACTGCTTATGGCAGCATTGCTTATAATACTACTAAAAAAATCTGTAATAGCTTATGTCCATATATAGCAGAAGAGATAAATGAATGATGGGCCATTTATCCAGCCCATGGAAAATGAATAAAGTAGAATTACATACATCACATGAATGAATCTCAAATATTTGTATCAAACAATAAACGCAATAAGCAGAAGGATGCATCCAGTTTAGTACCATATATAACAAACTTAAACCATATACATGATGTAAAATTATTAAAAAATGCACTGGAACTTTAAATATCAAAGTCAAGAGAGTGTTTCCTCGGAGGAGGACAGAGGTGGTGGTGGATGGAACCAGAGAGGATATACTTTTTAGCTTTAATGTATAAATAATATATTTTTCTTAAGTTTCTGACAAGTTATTGGGTGTGCTGATTTTTATTCATTTCTGAATGACTCAAACACTTCTAATTTTTAAAGCGTACAAAGCATACAAAAGTAGATTTTTAAGGTTTTCATGTAAATTTCAAATCAGGAGGCTAAAAATCTTTATCCCATATTATTTTCTATGACCTATATGGATGTAATAATGATTAAGAATTAAAATCTATTACATTTGACTCCAGTACAGTCTGTTAGCAATTTGGAGATCTGATTGTGTTTTAAACAGTTTTTATTGTGTTGGTGTAAACATAGGCTTATGTTATGATAATTATTCAGTATAACCACTGATTTGTGTAGTCTTCTTTGGATTAAAAAATTATTGTCCACACTGTTCAGTAGATCAGAGACATGTAGGGAAATGTGACTAAGATTTGGCGTCTCGAGTCAGAGTTAAATATCCTGTGGACTTGAAGATGTTCAGTCGCTCAGTCGTGTCTCTTTGCAACCCCATGAAGAGCAGCTCTCCAGGTTTCCCTGTCCTCCACTATTTCCCAGAAGGTGCTGAAACTCCTGTGCGTTGAGTCAGTCATGCCGTCCGACCATCTCATCCTCTGTTGCCCCCTTCGCCTCCTGACTTCAATCTTTCCCAGAAGCAGGATCGTTTCCAATGATTCAGCTCTTCGCACCAAAGTCATTGAGCTTTCCCTTCAGCATCAGTTCTTCCAATGAGTATTCATGGGTGATTTCCTTTAGGATTGGCTGGTTTGATCTCCTTGCTGTCCAAGGGACTCTCAAGAGTCTTCTCCAGCACCACAGTTCAAAAGCATCAGTTCTTTGGCATTCCGCCTTCTTTACAGTCCAGCTCTCACATTTGTACATGACTGCTGGAAAAACCATAGCTTTGGCTATACAGACCTTTTTTTGCAAAGCATTGTCTCTACTTTTTAATATGCTGTCTAAGTTTGTCATAGCTTTACTTCCCAAGAGCAAACATCTTTTAATTTCATGGCAGCAGCCTCCATCTGCTATGATTTTGCAGCCCAAGAAAACAAAGTCTGTCACTATTTCCATTGTTCCATCTATTTGCCATGAAGTGGCAGGACTGGGAAAACAGCAGGATGGGAAAGACTAGAGAGCTCTTCAAGGAGATCAGAGACGCCAAGGGAACACGTCATGCAAAGATGTGCTCCACAAAGGACAGAAAAGGTACGGACCTAACAAAAGCAGAGGATATTAAGAAGAGGTGGCAAGAATAAACAGAAGAACTGTACAAAACAGATCTTCTCAGAGTACATCATGAGAAATGCTGGGCTGAATGAAGCACCAGCTGAAATCAAGATTGCCAGGAGAAATATCAATAACCATAGATATGCAGAAGACACCACCCTTATGGCAGAAAGTGAAGAAGAACTAAAGAGCCTCTTGATGAAAGTGAAAGAGGAGAGTGAAAATGGTGGCTTAAAGCTCAACATTCAGAAAACTAAGGTCATTTTTGCCTCTGGTCCCATCACTTCATGGGAAATAGATGGGGAAACAGTGGATACAGTGGCTGACTTTTTATTTTGGGGCTCCAAAATCATTGCAGATGGTGACTGCAGCCATGAAATTAAAATACACTTACTCCTTGGAAGAAAAGTTATGACCAACCTAGACAGCATATTGAAAAGCAGAGATATTACTTTACCAACAAAGGTCTGTCTAGTCAAGGCTATGGTTTTTCCAATGGTCATGTATGGATGTGAGAGTTGGACTATGAACAAAGTTGAGTGCTGAAGAACTGATGGTTTTGAACTGTTATGCTGGAGAAGACTCTGAGTCCTTTGGACTGCAAGGAGATCCACTCAGCCCATCCTAAAGGAAATCAGTCCTGAATATTCATTGGAAAGACTGATGCTGAAGTTGAAATTCCAATACATTGGCCACCTGATGCAAAGAACTGACTCATTTGAGAAGACCCCAAAGAGATGACAGAGGATGGGATGGTTGGATGGCCTCAGTGACTCAGTGGACATGAGTTTGAGTAAACTCCGGGAGTTGATGATGGACAGGGAGGCCTGGCTTGCTGCAGTCTGTGGGATCACAAAGAGTTGGACACGATTGAATGACTGAACTAACTGAACTGATCGGACTGGATGCCATGAGCTTAGTCTTTTGATTGTTGAATTTTAAGCCAAGTTTTTCACTCTCATCTTTTACCTTCATCAAGAGGCCTTTAGGTCTTCTCTTTCGCTATGAGGGTGGTATCATCTGCATATCTGATGTTGTTGATATTTCTCCCAGCAGTCTCCATTTCAGCTTGAGATTCCTGTAGCCTATCATTTCTCATGATGTACTCTGCATATAAGTTAAATAAGCAGGGTGATAATGTACAGCCTTGATGTACTCCTTTCCCAATTTGGAACCAATCCATTGTTCCATATCCAGATCTAACTGCTGCTTCTTGATTTGCATACAAGTTTCTCAGAAGGCAAGTAATGTGATCTGGTATGCCGATCTCTTTCAGAATTTTCCAGTTTATTGTGATCCACACAGTCAAAGGCTTTAACATAGTCAATGATGCAAAAGTAGATGTTTTTCTGGAATTCTGTGCTTTCTCTATGATCCAATAGACTTTGGCAATTTGATCTCTGGTTCCTCTGCCTTTTCTAAATCCAGTTTGTACATCTGGAAGTTCATGGTTCACATATTGCTGAAACTTGGCTTGGAGAATTTTGAGCATTACTTTACTAGTGTGTGAGATGAGTGCAATTGTGCAGTAGTTTGAACATTCTTTGGCATTGCCCTTCTTTGGGATTGGAATGAAAACTGACCTTTTCCTGTCCTGTGACCATTGTGAGTTTCCAAATGTGCTGGCATTTTGAGTGCAGCATCACTTTTTAGGATTTTATATTGCTCAGCTGGAATCATCTTTTAGGATTTTAAATAGCCCAGCTGGAATCCTATCACCTTCCCTAGCTTTGTTCATAGTAATGCTTCCTAAGGCCCAGTTGACTTCACAGTCCAAGATGTCTGGCTCTAGGTGAATGATCAGACCATCTTGAATATCTGGGTCATGAAGATCTTTTTAGTACAGTTCTGTGTATTCTTGCCACCTTTTCTTAATATCTTCTGCTTCTGTTAGGTCCATACCATCTCTGTCCTTTGTTCCCTGGGTATCTCTAATTTTCCTGAAGAGACCTCTAGTCTTTCCCATTCTGTTCTTTTCCTCTATTTCTTTGCACTGATCGCTGAAGAAGGCTTTCTTGTCTCTCCTTGCTGTTCTTTGGAACTCTGCATTCAGATGCTTCTATCTTTCCCTTTCTCCTTTGCCTTTCACTTCTCTTCTACTTGTAAGACCTCCTCAGATAACCGTTTTGCTTTGTTGCATTTCTTTTTCTTGTGGATGGTTTTGGTCACCACCTGCTGTTCAGTGTTACAAACCTCCATCCATAGTTCTCTATCCTATGGATGAAGAAGATGAAACATAAAAAGGACCCTAAATATAATGGGCAGGGGTTTTTAACTGAACTATTCAGTTAATATTACTAATACATTATTAGCCATCAGAAAAGTCCTGACAGCTTTCATGTCTTGGATGAGCCAGTCTCTATTCAAGGTTCCATCTGCCACCATTACTGGTTAAGTTCTTGAGTTTCTTCAGAAGCATACAGAAATGTTGACACACTTTATTTCTCCAGTATAAATGGGAATTTCCCTGTTAACTTTTTTCCCCTTTGATTGTATTTATTATTCTTAACACAGTAAAGGTTCTGAAATAGCAGTATTCTTGTCCCAGAAGACAAGATGTTGTCAAAGTGCACAAAGAAATAATAATGATAACACAAGTAAATGCTTTCAATGGAAACATAAAGGGGAACAAATCTGAAAGTTCTAGTCGTTTCTTTAAAACCAATGGGAAATGGACAAGTCACATTTATACATACATGGTCACTAGATTCGCTGAATACCTTAATGAGTTCTCAGATACACTGTATTGGTTTAAAGACATGAGCCACCTGGGCCATACAAGTTACCAAAGAAACATATTCGGAAACATGTTCACTTGTACTTAAAAGTAAATGACTATTCATTTTATAAATTATGTCCGTAAATTTTGTGAATCTCTAATTATCAACTTTTTCTTAAATTTTTTTTTCTAGCCTAAGGTATCTGGCATCGCTACAGTCAGGGTTTACTGAGTAACAGGACAACGGCGGACTCCTTCGGGTCAGCCTGTCTGTAAACACAGTGCCTTGTGCCCGGAACACTTACACGGTGTTGCTCTGCCCGCAGCATGCAAGCATATTTTTTTCCAGTTGCTCAGCCTCTTCCTCAAATATGGAAAAAGGCATGTTTATGTGGCCCAATATCTGTCCATTCCCAAAAGAGATATTCGTTATGTGCAAATCAACTAAAAACAGTCTGTTTCATTTGTCCTGCACACACACACACACACACACACACACGGTTTCCTTTAGGCAAAGTTTAGGTGAATCATGTCTCAGCTAAACTGAGTCTTCAAGGCCAATGCAGTACAATCGAGCACAATGCAATGCACAAGCCTTTTCCAGTTCCGTCTCATTAAATTAGACGACATCCAGCTGAATGTTTCATTTTCAAAGTGGAATAACAATTTTATACCATTGTCAAAGATTTCTATACCATTTAGAAAGTTACCTGAGAATATTTTGATTTTAATTTTCTTGGCAGCTCAACAAAACCTCACTGTTAAATTTAGCTAGCGTGTCTGATCTTTGTACTTCATTACTCTTCCTCCAATTTAATTATTGTACAAGCTTTTGTAAGTGACTCATATGCTCAATATTTCAAGCAAAGGCAACCATTTTTGAATCTCACAGGAAGCACTTGTTGGTTGTTGACGTTAAGCACATGTGACAACTCATTAGAAAAAGAAATATACCCAAGAAAACTTTGCAAAGTTAGTGACTCAGGGCACTAACTCATTGAAATTTTAAGCTACTTTATTTCTATTTTTCCTGCAGTATTAGTACTGCAGATTGTTGAGGCTATTTCCATTTTTCACCCTTATCATAATATATATCATCAGGCACTTTCCTGCAGCTTATACTTTTTCCTGAGAATATCTGAGATAATTATCCAAGTCATTATGGTTTTACAAAAAATATACACTAATATAAAAATAATGGACTCAGATTGTGAATCATCAGCTATTAGGAGCCACACTGCCTCTTATCGTTGTGTCTCTCCTCCTCACTTTTTCATTTAAATAATCATTCACTTACTGAAGGGGCCATAATTTAAATCAGCTGATTCATCTTCCAAGTTTTAAGCTAGAGCATACACACACAAAAAATTATTGTTGAGTACAGAGACTAGTTGATTTATTATGTTCTTAAACAGATTTTAGCATTAATTATCTGGTAGTTAACACACAGAGACCTTGGCCTCCTAGACAGGTTGACACTCATAGGTCAGGTCAACTGAATTTCTTCCTCTACTCTGAAAAAAGCAGTAACTTCTTACAATAAATAGCTATAGAAAAAGACAATACATCATTTTTTAAAAAAATATAATTAAAGAAAATCTATGCCCTAGGAATTGGAGAAGGAAACGGAAACCCACTCCAGTATTCTTGCCTGGAAAATCCCATGGAAAGAGGAGCCTGGTAGGCTAATGCCCATGGGGCCGCAAAGACTGGGACGTGACTGAGCGACGTCACTTTCACTTTCGTGCCCTAGGAATAGGGTTAAAGACAGAGAAAGAATCTGGGGGCCTTTGCAGATTCAGGAAGAGAAAGAAACAAGGAGGGGCATCGTTAATTCGTGCTCCTAGTCAGTGAAAGAATGCTGACGAAATTCTCCTTTGTCTGAGGCTACCTATGTGGCTCAGAGGTTAAACGTCTGCCTGCAATGCAGGAGACCTGGGTTCAGTCTCTCAGTTGGGAAGATCCCCTGGAGAAGGCAATGGCACCCCACTCCAGTACTCTTACCTGGAGAATCCCATGGATGGAGGAGCCTAGTGGGTACAGTCCATGGTGTCACAGAGTCGAACATGACTGAGAGACTTCACTTTCTTTCACCCTTGTCTAAAATCCCAGAGTTGAGAGTTCAGAGAACTCCTCCTGGGCCACAGCTGGGCATGCTGCTCACCAAATCAATGCTGGGGTCTCAGTCAAGACCCCAGGGCAGGGAAAAACACCCAGAATGAGAGGACAGGTGTTAATGAAGCTGAAAATGGTGGAAGGCACGTAGGAAAGACATCTCACTCAAGATGAATTTAGGAAGCACTGAAGATAAGCACTAAGGAAGAAACAGCAAGGCTGAGAGACTTAGTCATTACCAAAAAAAAAATGTTTTACATTTCAAAATAACTATGATGGAAAGTCTTGGAATTCCTTATAAAAATTCAGGGACTTCCCTGGGGGTTTTATCAGGGATTTCCCTGGGGGTCCAGTAGTTAAGAATCTGTCTTGCAATGCAGGGGACAAGGTTTGATCCCTGCTTGGGAACGCTGAGGAAGCTTAAGTTGAACGGTTTTATGAAGACCTACAAGAACTTTTAGAACTAACACCCAAAAAAGATATCCTTTTCATTATAGGGGACTGGAATGCTAAAGTAGGAAGTCAAGAAACACCAGGAGTAACAGGGAAATCTGGCCTTGGAATGCAGAATGAAGCAGGGCAAAGACTAATAGAGTTTAGCCAAGAAAATGCACTGGTCATAGCAAACACCCTCTTCCAACAACACAAGAGAAGACTCTACACGTGGACATCACCAGATGGTGAACACCGAAATCAGATTGATTACATTCTTTGAAGCCAAAGATGGAGAAGCTCTATACAGTCAGCAAAACCAAGACCAGAAGCTGACTGTGGCTCAGATTATGAACTCCTTATTACCAAATTCAGACTCAAATTGAAGAAAGTAGGGAAAACCGCTAG
>SJYC01125419.1:0-108052 GCA_006408675.1 Madoqua kirkii | reverse complement strand
AGCTTTTTGAAATATTAATATGGTTTCTAGTGACTGACAAAATTCCCTATCAAGAATTATCCATGATGCCCACTATGCCCAGAAACAAAAGTAAAGTAGCTTGACAAATGACCATTGATATCATGACTTTACAAGATACATTCAGTAAGTCATCTCATTAGAAAATGCAGAGCTTGGTGTTCTGTTTGAAATGTTAATGAGCATTTCTATCAATACATGAGAACGTATGTGACGTGTTGCTCCCATTAATTTTTCTCTCTGGTTCTCAGTGAACAAACACGTGCTTCTAGGACATTCCATTAGAAGGAAGCAGAAGGACTGTAATCTGTAGAATCAAATCCATCAATCAATAGGAAGAAAAAATGCTCCTGCATTCATTCCAGGACACCGTGACCAAGCGTGTGTGCGCTCAGTCGTGTCTGACTCTTTGTGATCTGTGGACTCTAGCCCACCAGGCTCCTCCGTCCGTGCGCTTTCCCAGGCAAGAACACTGGAGTGGGTTGCCATTTCCTCCCAACATAACCGTTCAGCATTTTTTTTTAATTAAACTATAGTCACTATAATTGTATGTCAGTAGGGGTCTGGTTAAAAAAGTTACAGTATGTCTATGTGGGAGATTATTAGACTGCTGATAAATTCCATTTTCAAAGCATTTTTAAGGACTTTGGAAAACTGGTTACAGCAGAAAGTCAAGTTGTTTGCTTTTTGGAATAAAAGGGTATAAGCTTTAAAAAAATAATATTGCACATTAAAAAATAACTGTAGTCACTTTGATAAATATGCTTAAATGCTTCACAATAAACAAAACTTTGGCCACCGTCCTCCTATATATAATTAAGGTTTAGGAATCTCTCTTTTGCACTCTTTTAGACTCAGAGCAGATTATCAAACAAGCCTTTAGCCCTCTAACAGAACTCTTGGCCTGAGGAGTGCCAGAGGAATGTTACTTCATGCATCTCTAAAGCTACATGCCCTGTGTCATGCTCACAGTTGAACCAGCACATAAATCTTACAACATTCTGTCCAAACAGGACAGAGAGAGTCATGACTCTGTCACAAATTGCTCTTAAACCCCATCAACAAATATATACCTCACTGTATGCTCCAAGCTTGTCGAGTCAATGTCGAGTTAAAAGCATTTTTTTTTCCTCCTGATTTGATGAAGAATAAGCTGTGAAAGGGAAGACTGGTACTGTCTGCCCCACCCAGTTAAGTCTGACATTACAGATGCTAAGTGATGCGTCACAGAACTGTGTAATACTTTAAGAACCATTAGGCAAAGACACGAATCTGATGAAGTGCTGCTGTTTGGTCGCTGAATCCTGGTCGACTCTTTCTGACCCCAGGGGCTGCAGCACGCCAGGCTTCCCTGTCCTCCACTGTCTCCTGGAGTTTGCTCAGATTCACGTCCACTGAGTTGGTGATACCTCTGCCGCCTGCTTCTCCTTTTGTCTTCAATCTTTCCAGTCATCAGGGTCTTTTCCTATGAGTCAGTTCTGACATTACAGATGCTAAGTGATGCGTCACAGAACTGTGTAATACTTTAAGAACCATTAGGCAAAGACACGAATCTGATGAAGTGCTGCTGTTTGGTCGCTGAATCCTGGTCGACTCTTTCTGACCCCAGGGGCTGCAGCACGCCAGGCTTCCCTGTCCTCCACTGTCTCCTGGAGTTTGCTCAGATTCACGTCCACTGAGTTGGTGATACCTCTGCCGCCTGCTTCTCCTTTTGTCTTCAATCTTTCCAGTCATCAGGGTCTTTTCCTATGAGTCAGCATCAGATGGCCAAAGGACTGGAGTTTCAGCTTCAGCATCAGTCCTTCCAATGAATATTCAGGACTGATGAAAGGAGGTAGAGGAAAATCAGAGCTCAAGCCAGAAGCCGGCATGGAGCCTTAGAAGCTTCTGCGTGTAAGCACAGCAGGGAGCAAGGCTCAGGAACCCACAAGAACAAAGAAGGCAGCAAGGACAGACATCAACACAAAAGGCCTAAAGCACGTTCTCTGTGTTCCTAGAAAAGCCTCTTGTTCCATCCTTTCGAAATACAGGAGAGTGACCTCCAACGCTGCTCTCTTGACAGGCCATGGGCCTGTTAGAACACTAAGTGAACATAATGAGCTGTTTGCAGCACTATTATCTCCATTACAGATAATGGAATCTGAACTAGAAATATTTTTTAAGATCTCATTAAATTAAAAATGAAATCAAATATAAACCTCTGAAAAAATACTTTTATTGCGATGTAATTGACCAATAAGATTATACTAGTTTCAGATGTAGAGCAGAATCATTTAGTACTCGTATCTGCTGCAAAATGATCTCCAGAAACATTCTAGCTAACATTCAGAAAAACAAGAGCAACAATAACAACAACAAACCCTTGAAAATGCTCTATATTAATATTTGAGGTGTTACAGATGGCTCAGTGTTAGAGAAAGCACACATCCTTTTAGGCTGGTGGACTGTGCTTTAATGCTGGGAAAGACTGAAGGCAGGAGGAGGAGAGGGTCACAGAGGATGAGATGGTTGGATGGCATCACCAATTCAGTGGACATGAACTTGGGCAAACTCCAGGAGGTGGGGAGGGACAGGGAGATCTGGTGTGCTGCAGACACTGGGTCCCAAAGAGTCGGACATAACTTAGCAACTGAAAAACAACAAGAACTCTGTTTTAAAAGGTAAGCCAGTTTCCACGTACATGCATATCTAGCTCATGGACCACACCTACGTGTCTGAGTTGCTGGGAGCTCAGGAAGGAGCCAGCCATATGGCAGACGCTTGGAAGACATTTTTGAATGGTTCAGTGGACAAGTTATTTGCACCAGTTCTTAACTGGCAGCAAATTCCAGAGCCAGAATTCAAACCCAGGTTAGTTTACAAGCAGTCCAAAAAAAAAAAAAGCTACCCTACCTATTTCTCTGTGATGGAAAATGGAATTGATTCATGCCTGGCTGGTCCAATTCATAGGGCTATACTAGGACCAAAGGAGATGTTACTATGTGGGAATGTGTTTTGTAAAATCTGAGCCACTGGAAAAAATATAAGTGATTGAAAAATGGACTTGTAATAAGTGCGTATCGCTTCTTTCCAAATCAGAGTCAATATTGGCTAGGAATAGAGAACTGGCAAAGAGACCTATCTTAAAACAAATTTTTTACCTTTATATAGGGAGAAATCTCTAGAATATGCTTTCTTAAATGTTTGTTCCTGCTAATTTAGGATCTTAGTTAATGACTGTTATTTTCATATAAATGCAGGAAAACATTATATATTATTCAACATGATCCCAAAAAAACTCTTAAAATTGCTTTTTTCCCAACCTATCCAAGCACTCTGAAAAGAAGAAGGTCATTTGTATTTTGGAAACTTTAAAGTGATGTGTTTTGTCTTTGCCGCAAGATAAAAATAACCACCAATTTCCTGGGGTCAGTCTTGATCAATAGACATCTGATCTCTGAGAGCACCACAAATGGTGGAAATTATTTTGGGTCACCATCCATATTTGCACTAAAAGTCTCTCTGCTTGAGTCTCCAGTCAGTGGGAAGAGAAAAATCTTGATGTTTTGAAAGAAATATCTGATCACATGTGAAGGAAATGTCTCAGCTACTTCATCTAAAGATGCATTATACCTTTTTTCTTTTCCTTTCTAGATCTGTAATTCTTAGTTAGCCAATGCTATAGAATTTGGGTATTAAAGAATTTGAAGCACTTATATGTATCCAGGGGGGGAAAAGTCTATAAATTATAGATTTAATTTTTAATTTTAGAGTTAAGATTCAAATACGCAATTTCATGCTGGCTTGGGGACCACAGCTTTAGCTAGGTGTTATCAGGTGATGTAGACCACACATCATCAACTCAATGGACATGAGTTTGAGCAAACTGGGAAATGGTGAAGGACGGGGAAGCTGGTGTGCTGTAGTTCATGGGGTTGCAAGGAGTCAGACACAGCTGAGTGACTGAACAACAAGACCACTTGATCCACATCATCATTTCAAACTGTCATGTACACAAATAACCGGGCATTTTGCTAAACTGAGCTATGGATTCTGTACATGCAGAGCAGAATCCAAGAGTCTGCATTTCCAACAAGGCCAGATGATCTGATGATGCTGGTCCACAGGTCACATTTCTAGAAACAAAGACAGTTCATCTCCAACTCTTAGACCTGAACTGAGCTCTGCTGGGCACTTCAGCCTGGCTCCTCAGCTTCTCTGTAATTGCCATTCTAAACCAACATGATCAATGGCAGTGCTGTTATCCAGATTTGTCTGGAGTTAACAGAACATTTGGAGGGTATTTTTAAAATACTTCCAAATTTTCATTATGCTCCACTTTACTAATTTGTTTTACAAGCAATACCTCGAAAAATGCAATTGTAAAACAGCTATTTGATAGAAAGAAATCCTTTCTAAATAGCTCAGTTTCCTGTAGAGTGGTACTTTTGACATCATAAATACCCAAAAGTGGAATCTCACTGACTCAACTAAATGAATTGGCTTATTGGAAAGATGTTCCCCCAACAAGTGAGCAGCGCTGCCAGGTGAAGGGGGTGAGTTTGGACACTCAGCAGCAGAAAGAGTAACAAATGTTGCTACGCCCAGGTAATCAAATGTTCTATTAAAATAGGCCATCTGGTCACACAATTGTCATTAAACAAATGCCTCAGAAAGCTCACAATTTTAACAAATTGTAGCCACCTGCTTAAATGTTACAGAGGCAAGTCTTCATGGTTAAAGAAAACTAACTTATGTAAGACCTCTAATTAGTTACTTTTATTTTGCAACAATTACAGCACACACAAATGCCTCATTTTCTTCTGAGACTTCTCTACAATTCTTCTGTCCTGTGCGGTATGGACCCTGGGGTGTGGATGCACTATCTCCTCTTAACGGCACTTTCTACTGACTTCAGATGAGTTAAATGAACATTCTTTTTCTCTTCATAGTGAATATCAAAGAAAAGGAAAAGGGTGATTCATTCAGAAAATCTTATAAATTCCAGGAGAAAGATATCATTTGTACATGTGGTAAACAGTAGCTTCATTTTTGTTTAAAAAAAAAAAACAAAACTGACTCTATATTTGTATCGGTGGTATTTTTCTCCTTAAGCAGAAAGGCTTCTGTGTCTTTACCATGTCTCGTTATTTAAATGATTTTTTTAATGTGGCAAAGGCCTTGGAATTGAGCACCCCATCTGCATACACAAAAGACATGACACAGGGGACAATAGAGCGTCTGAGGCCACATCTAGACGCCCTTTCACAGGCGATGGGGGAAATTAGTGCCATCACCAGGCTGAAGACATAAAGAGATTCAAAATTAAAAATCCTTTGAACGCTTCCAACAAGATTCCTATAATCAGCTGAGATAAGTAATGATCAAAGCCCTTTAAAACAGTATTGTTCACTCCATTAGGACTGTTTAAATGTACCCTACTATTCACCAGAAATTACACAAGATTACTGCGGAAGCTATGCTATTGTTTCAGCTAGGCACCCAGATGTTTTAAAGATGGCTATCCCCACAAGCGAAAGGTTAAAAAGCCAAGATACAAAAACAGCTGCAGTTACAAGCTTTCATCACCCAGTCCGTCCCGCCGCATAGGTGGCTCCGTCGCCCTGACACCCCAGCATCCCGTGTATCCAGAGCAGAGTGGGCTGGGAAAGCAGTCAGGGCGGCAGGCTCGCTTCTACATGGGATCAGACCCTTCCAATGCCCTCTCTAACTTTGTATCTGGGAAATGCTAACTTCCCAAAGAGCCACTTTTCATTCAGTGCATGTTATCCCAGCTCCAGGACGATGGGTGCAGAGAGATAAGCATGTTTCTAAACACCTCATTACCACCGTTATTTTATGCAATAGCCCGGGATATTCCAGCCATGCCACGCTGGGATCCGAGGTCACGTCTAAGCAGAAGACCAGGATAATGACCGTCTGACAGATTTACTGACTCCTTTACTTTTCCTCTTCAGTGTCCTGTGAGGTTTAATAACCATATTGTTATTGCTTGACTGATAACAATTTGGACAGGACATCTTCTGTCTCCATCTTTAAACATTTTGGAGGTTTTGCATGATACCGTTCACCACGAGCTGAAGACGATGTAAGAATTAGCAGGGTTTTTAGACACAGATTTGTACCAGCCATTTGGAAAACCCAGAGCTGTTTCAGTTTTATGTACTAGGCGATATCAGTTGAAATGTCACAGACAACACTGAGAGGGGGAGGTGGCGGAAGCCAACTATAATCTCTGAACTTGTGGGAAGCGGATAAATGCTGAGTAGGTCCAGGTTAGCCGACGGTGCACTAGTATCAGATTTTAAGCTTCTTCTCAGTTCTGAATATGTTTAGCTCTAGACTTTTTCACCCTCCCACCCTGTCTTCAATCCCCAAATGTCATCAGTGAACCAAGGATAAGATGAACATAATTGTTATCCTTAAACTTGAAAATGTCAGGAAAATTTGGAGATGTGTGATTCCACTAGGTTTGCCTTAGACTCTTGAGGATGGCTTGAAGAGGCTGTAATATCCTCACATTTAACAATCAAGCAACAACAAACACTGCCTTCAGCTATGACTTTGGGAATCATCCTTTCCTCATCCTCTTATATGAATTCAAAAGAATTCACAGGGCCATGCTTCATGTTTTTTTGCAAGAGAGTGACTCTTGAACACAAGTTGCATCAAAATTAGCATCAGGAGTTGTTAATGCTGATAATCACAATAATCATAGCTACATTTTCAGAGCACTCACTAAGTTTTTCATTAACCACTTCTCAAACAATCTCTCCCAAAGACAAAAATCAGAATTTCTACTCTCCAACTAAGTTTACACATCCTGGGTGTGAATACTTACTGGTGAATGTTGTTGTTATTCAATCATTAAGTCAGCCCTGACTCTTTGTGATCCCATGGATTGCAGCACACCAAGCTTCCCTGTCCTTCACTGTCTCCCAGAGTTGGCTCAAACTCAGGTACATTGAGTTAGTGATGCTATCCAATAATTTCATCTTCTGCCGCTCCTTTCTTTTCTTGCCTTCAGTCTTTCCCAGCATCAGAATCTGTTCCAAGGAGTCAGTTCTTCACATCAAGTGGCCAAAGTACTGGAGCTTCAGCTTCAGTCCTTCTAATGAATATTCAGCATTGATTTCCTTTAGGATTTACTGGTTTGATCTCCAGGCAGACCAAAGGACTCTCAAGAGTCTTTTCCAGCACCACAGTTCAAAAACATCAATTCTTCAGCATTCAGCCTTCTTTATGGTCCAACTATCACATCCATATATCTGTACATGACTATTAAAAAAAACTATAGCTTACACTATATGGACATTCATCAACAAAATGATGTCTTTGCTTTTTAATATACTGTCTTGATTTGCCATAGTTTTTCTTCTAAGGAGCAAGCATCTTTTAATTTCATGCCTGCGGGTCACTGTCCACAGTGATTTTTGAGCACAAGAAAATAAAATCTCTCACCATTTCTACTTTTTCTCCTTCTATTTGCCATGAAGTGATGGGGCCAGATGGCATGATCTTAGTTTTTTGAATGTTGAATTTTAAGCCAGCTTTTTCACTCTCTTCTTTCACCCTCATCAAGAGACTCTTTAGCTCCTCTTCACTTTCTGCCTTTAGAATGATATCACCCACATATCTGAGCTTACTGATATTTCTCCCAGCAATCTTGATTCCAGCTTGTGATTTATCCAGCCTGACATTTTGGATGATGTACTTTGCACATAAGTTAAATAAGCAGGGTGACATTACACAGCCTTGTCGTACTCCTTCCCCAGTTTTGAACCAGTCCCTTGCTTCATGTTCAGTTCTAACTGCTGTTTCCTGACCTGCATATTAGTGAGTAGATGGTTTAGTGCTGATTCAGGAAAAACCTGGCCCATCTTTTCCCAAACCCACAGGAGTTTTTAAGCAAATCACAGAGCAGATCCCAGGAATATAGAAGGCTTTTTTTCTGAGAGCACCACAAATGGTGGAAATTATTTTGGGTCACCATCCATATTTGCACTAAAAGTCTCTCTGCTTGAGTCTCCAGTCAGTGGGAAGAGAAAAATCTTGATGTTTTGAAAGAAATATCTGATCACATGTGAAGGAAATGTCTCAGCTACTTCATCTAAAGATGCATTATACCTTTTTTCTTTTCCTTTCTAGATCTGTAATTCTTAGTTAGCCAATGCTATAGAATTTGGGTATTAAAGAATTTGAAGCACTTATATGTATCCAGGGGGGGAAAAGTCTATAAATTATAGATTTAATTTTTAATTTTAGAGTTAAGATTCAAATACGCAATTTCATGCTGGCTTGGGGACCACAGCTTTAGCTAGGTGTTATCAGGTGATGTAGACCACACATCATCAACTCAATGGACATGAGTTTGAGCAAACTGGGAAATGGTGAAGGACGGGGAAGCCTGGTGTGCTGTAGTTCATGGGGTTGCAAGGAGTCAGACACAGCTGAGTGACTGAACAACAAGACCACTTGATCCACATCATCATTTCAAACTGTCATGTACACAAATAACCGGGCATTTTGCTAAACTGAGCTATGGATTCTGTACATGCAGAGCAGAATCCAAGAGTCTGCATTTCCAACAAGGCCAGATGATCTGATGATGCTGGTCCACAGGTCACATTTCTAGAAACAAAGACAGTTCATCTCCAACGCTTAGACCTGAACTGAGCTCTGCTGGGCACTTCAGCCTGGCTCCTCAGCTTCTCTGTAATTGCCATTCTAAACCAACATGATCAATGGCAGTGCTGTTATCCAGATTTGTCTGGAGTTAACAGAACATTTGGAGGGTATTTTTAAAATACTTCCAAATTTTCATTATGCTCCACTTTACTAATTTGTTTTACAAGCAATACCTCGAAAAATGCAATTGTAAAACAGCTATTTGATAGAAAGAAATCCTTTCTAAATAGCTCAGTTTCCTGTAGAGTGGTACTTTTGACATCATAAATACCCAAAAGTGGAATCTCACTGACTCAACTAAATGAATCGGCTTATTGGAAAGATGTTCCCCCAACAAGTGAGCAGCGCTGCCAGGTGAAGGGGGTGAGTTTGGACACTCAGCAGCAGAAAGAGTAACAAATGTTGCTACGCCCAGGTAATCAAATGTTCTATTAAAATAGGCCATCTGGTCACACAATTGTCATTAAACAAATGCCTCAGAAAGCTCACAATTTTAACAAATTGTAGCCACCTGCTTAAATGTTACAGAGGCAAGTCTTCATGGTTAAAGAAAACTAACTTATGTAAGACCTCTAATTAGTTACTTTTATTTTGCAACAATTACAGCACACACAAATGCCTCATTTTCTTCTGAGACTTCTCTACAATTCTTCTGTCCTGTGCGGTATGGACCCTGGGGTGTGGATGCACTATCTCCTCTTAACGGCACTTTCTACTGACTTCAGATGAGTTAAATGAACATTTCTTTTTCTCTTCATAGTGAATATCAAAGAAAAGGAAAAGGGTGATTCATTCAGAAAATCTTATAAATTCCAGGAGAAAGATATCATTTGTACATGTGGTAAACAGTAGCTTCATTTTTGTTTAAAAAAAAAAAACAAAACTGACTCTATATTTGTATCGGTGGTATTTTTCTCCTTAAGCAGAAAGGCTTCTGTGTCTTTACCATGTCTCGTTATTTAAATGATTTTTTTAATGTGGCAAAGGCCTTGGAATTGAGCACCCCATCTGCATACACAAAAGACATGACACAGGGGACAATAGAGCGTCTGAGGCCACATCTAGACGCCCTTTCACAGGCGATGGGGGAAATTAGTGCCATCACCAGGCTGAAGACATAAAGAGATTCAAAATTAAAAATCCTTTGAACGCTTCCAACAAGATTCCTATAATCAGCTGAGATAAGTAATGATCAAAGCCCTTTAAAACAGTATTGTTCACTCCATTAGGACTGTTTAAATGTACCCTACTATTCACCAGAAATTACACAAGATTACTGCGGAAGCTATGCTATTGTTTCAGCTAGGCACCCAGATGTTTTAAAGATGGCTATCCCCACAAGCGAAAGGTTAAAAAGCCAAGATACAAAAACAGCTGCAGTTACAAGCTTTCATCACCCAGTCCGTCCCGCCGCATAGGTGGCTCCGTCGCCCTGACACCCCAGCATCCCGTGTATCCAGAGCAGAGTGGGCTGGGAAAGCAGTCAGGGCGGCAGGCTCGCTTCTACATGGGATCAGACCCTTCCAATGCCCTCTCTAACTTTGTATCTGGGAAATGCTAACTTCCCAAAGAGCCACTTTTCATTCAGTGCATGTTATCCCAGCTCCAGGACGATGGGTGCAGAGAGATAAGCATGTTTCTAAACACCTCATTACCACCGTTATTTTATGCAATAGCCCGGGATATTCCAGCCATGCCACGCTGGGATCCGAGGTCACGTCTAAGCAGAAGACCAGGATAATGACCGTCTGACAGATTTACTGACTCCTTTACTTTTCCTCTTCAGTGTCCTGTGAGGTTTAATAACCATATTGTTATTGCTTGACTGATAACAATTTGGACAGGACATCTTCTGTCTCCATCTTTAAACATTTTGGAGGTTTTGCATGATACCGTTCACCACGAGCTGAAGACGATGTAAGAATTAGCAGGGTTTTTAGACACAGATTTGTACCAGCCATTTGGAAAACCCAGAGCTGTTTCAGTTTTATGTACTAGGCGATATCAGTTGAAATGTCACAGACAACACTGAGAGGGGGAGGTGGCGGAAGCCAACTATAATCTCTGAACTTGTGGGAAGCGGATAAATGCTGAGTAGGTCCAGGTTAGCCGACGGTGCACTAGTATCAGATTTTAAGCTTCTTCTCAGTTCTGAATATGTTTAACTCTAGACTTTTTCACCCTCCCACCCTGTCTTCAATCCCCAAATGTCATCAGTGAACCAAGGATAAGATGAACATAATTGTTATCCTTAAACTTGAAAATGTCAGGAAAATTTGGAGATGTGTGATTCCACTAGGTTTGCCTTAGACTCTTGAGGATGGCTTGAAGAGGCTGTAATATCCTCACATTTAACAATCAAGCAACAACAAACACTGCCTTCAGCTATGACTTTGGGAATCATCCTTTCCTCATCCTCTTATATGAATTCAAAAGAATTCACAGGGCCATGCTTCATGTTTTTTTGCAAGAGAGTGACTCTTGAACACAAGTTGCATCAAAATTAGCATCAGGAGTTGTTAATGCTGATAATCACAATA
Organism: Madoqua kirkii; assembly: GCA_006408675.1. Classification (NCBI taxonomy): domain Eukaryota; kingdom Metazoa; phylum Chordata; class Mammalia; order Artiodactyla; family Bovidae; genus Madoqua; species Madoqua kirkii. The sequence continues at coordinate 96,806 of SJYC01125419.1, read as the reverse complement.
ATCATAGCTACATTTTCGAGCACTCACTAAGTTTTTCATTAACCACTTCTCAAACAATCTCTCCCAAAGACAAAAATCAGAATTTCTACTCTCCAACTAAGTTTACACATCCTGGGTGTGAATACTTACTGGTGAATGTTGTTGTTATTCAATCATTAAGTCAGCCCTGACTCTTTGTGATCCCATGGATTGCAGCACACCAAGCTTCCCTGTCCTTCACTGTCTCCCAGAGTTGGCTCAAACTCAGGTACATTGAGTTAGTGATGCTATCCAATAATTTCATCTTCTGCCGCTCCTTTCTTTTCTTGCCTTCAGTCTTTCCCAGCATCAGAATCTGTTCCAAGGAGTCAGTTCTTCACATCAAGTGGCCAAAGTACTGGAGCTTCAGCTTCAGTCCTTCAAATGAATATTCAGCATTGATTTCCTTTAGGATTTACTGGTTTGATCTCCAGGCAGACCAAAGGACTCTCAAGAGTCTTTTCCAGCACCACAGTTCAAAAACATCAATTCTTCAGCATTCAGCCTTCTTTATGGTCCAACTATCACATCCATATATCTGTACATGACTATTAAAAAAAACTATTTGCTGATAATCACAATAATCATAGCTACATTTTCAGAGCACTCACTAAGTTTTTCATTAACCACTTCTCAAACAATCTCTCCCAAAGACAAAAATCAGAATTTCTACTCTCCAACTAAGTTTACACATCCTGGGTGTGAATACTTACTGGTGAATGTTGTTGTTATTCAATCATTAAGTCAGCCCTGACTCTTTGTGATCCCATGGATTGCAGCACACCAAGCTTCCCTGTCCTTCACTGTCTCCCAGAGTTGGCTCAAACTCAGGTACATTGAGTTAGTGATGCTATCCAATAATTTCATCTTCTGCCGCTCCTTTCTTTTCTTGCCTTCAGTCTTTCCCAGCATCAGAATCTGTTCCAAGGAGTCAGTTCTTCACATCAAGTGGCCAAAGTACTGGAGCTTCAGCTTCAGTCCTTCAAATGAATATTCAGCATTGATTTCCTTTAGGATTTACTGGTTTGATCTCCAGGCAGACCAAAGGACTCTCAAGAGTCTTTTCCAGCACCACAGTTCAAAAACATCAATTCTTCAGCATTCAGCCTTCTTTATGGTCCAACTATCACATCCATATATCTGTACATGACTATTAAAAAAAACTATAGCTTACACTATATGGACATTCATCAACAAAATGATGTCTTTGCTTTTTAATATACTGTCTTGATTTGCCATAGTTTTTCTTCTAAGGAGCAAGCATCTTTTAATTTCATGCCTGCGGTCACTGTCCACAGTGATTTTTGAGCACAAGAAAATAAAATCTCTCACCATTTCTACTTTTTCTCCTTCTATTTGCCATGAAGTGATGGGGCCAGATGGCATGATCTTAGTTTTTTGAATGTTGAATTTTAAGCCAGCTTTTTCACTCTCTTCTTTCACCCTCATCAAGAGACTCTTTAGCTCCTCTTCACTTTCTGCCTTTAGAATGATATCACCCACATATCTGAGCTTACTGATATTTCTCCCAGCAATCTTGATTCCAGCTTGTGATTTATCCAGCCTGACATTTTGGATGATGTACTTTGCACATAAGTTAAATAAGCAGGGTGACATTACACAGCCTTGTCGTACTCCTTCCCCAGTTTTGAACCAGTCCCTTGCTTCATGTTCAGTTCTAACTGCTGTTTCCTGACCTGCATATTAGTGAGTAGATGGTTTAGTGCTGATTCAGGAAAAACCTGGCCCATCTTTTCCCAAACCCACAGGAGTTTTTAAGCAAATCACAGAGCAGATCCCAGGAATATAGAAGGCTTTTTTTTTCTTTTTCCTGTTTGACCTTGGACTCACATACTTCTCTACTATTAGACTATATTTTCAAGTTTCTTGGGGCCTTTGAGATGCATGGTACGATGGTTACATCTGGCACTATGTTGATCCAAAAGAGGCCTTGTGATTAGCATCCTTGTTCTATGCAAGGAAAACTTAGGGCATTTATTTCTGATTTGCGGAATTCTTTGCACTAATTGAGACTTCCCTGGTGATTCAGATGGTTAAGAATCTCCCTGCAATGCAGAAGACCAGGGTTCGATCTCTGAGTCAGGAAGATCCCTTGGAGAAGGAAATGGTACATACTCCAGTATTCTTGCCTGGGAAATCCCATGGACTGAGGAGCTTGCTGGACTACAGTCCACGGGGTCACAAACAGTCAGACATGATTGACAGCCTTTCACTCACTTTTGCACAAAGTAAGGAGTGAGCGTTGGACGAAGCTCTGCAGACTCCGAGTTCCTGGTGAAGCACATCTTTAAATTAACTTGAAAAGCCATGAGTTTTCAGGCCTTTCATACACGCTGTTCCTTCCAGTTGGAGCAATCTTCCATCAGTCCTGTCCTGTCTACTGGTGGACTCTGAATCACCTTTCCTGGGCCTTGAATTCTCTTAATATATTTTATAAATGAAATGTACAGTACACAAAGGGAGCAGGATAGTCCGTGGCTTCCTCAAGAGCAGGCACCGCTTGTCTCTCAAGCTATTTCTTTAAGCACAAAGGAGAACTTCAAAACGTGCTTCCTGAATGGATAAACTGAGCTTTCAAGAGTAATATCATTTTCAGACTATAGCAAACTGCAAACGTTGCTTCTGTAGACAGGCATTTAATTGAGAGATTTGGATTCTTTAAAACAAAATTTTTGCAGCTATCAAAATCTATTATTTAAATGCAGTAAATGGAAATTCATTTTATTTCCATGATCTAATACCTAATTTGAAAAAAAAAAAAGAAAAGAAATGGCCCATGAATTGACTCTGGAAGTGGTTTGTATCCTCACTTGGACCGTGATCAGCTATAGATAACTCCTGGTGTGAAATGTATGCTCTCCATGAATGCCTTCATCAACCAGATTCCAAAAAGAATATGCACATAAAGTGAATAGGTTTCTTCAGCTGTATTACTCTTTCCATGAAGATCAAAGGTCACTTCTAGCCTCTTATTTCACCAAATATTGCGCAGCTTTGAACAAGAATTAAATGATTGACTTTGATATGCACCCTAAATAATGAAAAGACAGCTAATCAAAGACCTTTCACATCACAGACTAAATAACCTAGCAAAAACCCACTATGGTAAAGCTGCAATTTTTCAGAGTATTAACAGAAGGCTCCTACATGAAATTGATGTGAAATGTAGAGAGTTAACCAAAATTGACTTTTTAAAACCAGTTTTAAATGGTAATAGTGCCAAAACCTAAAGGAACTTCCAGTTTGCATGAAGTAAGTAATATGATTCATTAAAAGTGAGCTAAAGTGTTTTTAGCATTTGCACTCATAAGAAGATATAGGCCAGACGAAGAGAGCTGGGTTTTATTACATGCCCTAAAATTTTGATTTTGACTCTCTAAATATACACTTAAGATATCTTCATGATAGAAGAAAAAGGCATGTAAAAATCTGTTGAAGGCATGCCTTATCAGAATGATTGCTCCTGGCTGGGAATTTTCTCTATTAGTCCACTTTAACTTAACCGTGTCAAATTCCTGCCTCCCAGCCATTTGGCAAGGAAGTTTAATGAGATAATAAGAAAGAAAGAAGCAAGAAAGAGGGAGAAAGAGCTAATGGGCCAGACTGCTTTGCTTTGGTACCTCTGAACTGAAAACGTTTTTTTTCAATATAGATTTGTTTTAATGAACGCTGTGTCGACCTGCCCTTCCTCATCTTTAAGTGAACTTTGTATCTGAATATATCAAGTATCAGCATTGGCAGTGGAATTTGCATGCCTGGTTTTGAAAGGCAAAGTCTCCTGGTCATGGCAACATTCAAATTGTCGCATGAGCCCTGGGTTCGTAGTTACCGATAATAAAATTTGAATTTTTTTCCTTGAAAAGCATTTTGGGAAAAATGAGGAAGAAGATTATGAGAGTTTTATCCCAGAATGAGGTCATCATTTGATTATTTGAGTCTAAATCCAACTGCACCTAGGTACAGCCAACTCCATCCCATAGCTTACGTCTGCATGCATTCTTTTTTTTTTTTTACTCAATTTTCTAAGGAACAAGAAACATCTGTCTTTTTCAGTCTCTTCACAGCATCCAACTCTGTGGACAGATGTTTTGAAAACCACGTTGTCTGTGAACATTTAAAGGAATACTATATTTGCATAAACTCTGGGAATTCCAAGCTCTGTGCTTTCCACACTGTTTGAGTTTTTTAAATCAATATTTTTTTGTTCTGTACCCATCATTTTGTTTTACTCCTCATAAAGCAGACATTGTGTGCACACATCTGTTAAATCTGGGCTGCATTTATTACAGTTCTGTTCTTCCAGAAACAGGAAGGATTAATTACCACAGACCAGCTCTAGAAGCACCCCGCGCTTCTTAACACACAAAATTAATTCAGAGTTGACAAAACTCTTTCAGCCACAGCCTGCTTCCTGCTGATGACGCTTTATTAGCATATTCTTCCCAGAAAAAAAAAATGCCTCCTAGACCCCTTTTACCTCTCCTCTGAGTTCAATTTGTACAGCCCTGAGTGACAGGCAGCAAAATGGCTTGAATATATCGAAGGCAAGTTGCCAAAACCCTCCGATAGAAGCACTTTGGGGCCTTTGTCCCGAGCACATTAAAGCCACAGAAGGTCCGTGTACAGTAGACAGCGAGGGGCAGGCAGGATGCTCTCAGGAAGACAAAACAGCAGGTGATAAACGACATTAGATAACAGTGAGAAGTTACCACGGACTAAATTAACTGCTGGAGTGAAACGTTCTCAGCTCTAAGGCTATATTAACACTGAATTTATAATTAGGTGATTTTCATTCGTTTTAGTGTTTGAGGAGGTCTGTATGTAAAAATGATGAAGACAGCTCCATGTGACTCGGGAGACACAGAGCTGGAAGTGGTTTGAAGAATGCTGGAGAATAATTCTTCTTTCAGGTCTTATAAAGTCATTTGTAAAAAATAAGTGGTGCTTGGAAGTGAATAAGATGGATATCACACACACACACACACAGTTTGCAACCTCAGAGAACATACTCCCAGGAAATCAAACTCCAAAATGTATCTTATTGAGGCTCTCAAAATTAATCAGAACTTGATTAGGGGCATGACAAGTTTTGAAGGTACACATTAATCTGTGGTTTTCTTTTTCCATCAGAGACAACATCCTTAATAATATTCAACTTCTATTCTAGGTCATAAGGAAGTTTTATATGTTCCTTGCCATGTCTGTGGCCTTAAGAGAGCAGTCTACTTTGGTTTCACCCTCAAACCTGTAAGAATTCAGAAAAATGCAATAGAATTCCTCCTCCCACTAACCAAGTGTGTCAGGGATAGAAAATGAACCGCTACATTGATCAATGACTTGATTATCCCCAAATCATCACATAGCGTTCTCAAATACCCTTACATGAAATACTACTCAAATAGAAAATGACAATAATCTTTAGCTTCTTAAAATCATTCTTCTTTAGACATTATTTTTCTCTCCCAGACCTATGCTTGCATCTGATGAGTAGTATTTCAGCTCTTGGTCCATCCAATCCCATCCTAAAGGGGGTGGGTGTTGGTCGGTTGCTCGGTTGTATCCGACTCTGTCCTGTCCTTCACCTTCTCCCAGAGTTTCCTAAACCCATGTCCACTGAGTCTTCTTGATGGTGCCAGATACACATATGGGACTTTGGTAGAATTCTCACCGTGTAACATCATGTGCTCTTTCCATGAGGATTTCTCTTAAAGCTAGAACACTTCATTTTTGGCAACCAAGCTCTCTATGTCTAGACACATTATAGTGCTTGGTTACAATTGTATTTCCATAATAAACTAGTATCCATTCATTCATAACTTTCTAAAAAAAAAATCCTCCTTTTGGGCTTTAAACACTCTGGGTTTAGCCTTAGCCAAAAAGGTGGATATTTGGAAAGTTTCTGCTAAATCCATTTTATCAGATATTGACTTCTATGACTCAGAAAATTATTTTCCATATGTCCACAAGAATTATTACCCCCAAAATAAAGCATGAGGAGCTGACCCCTATAATTTAAAGATCTGACTGTGACTAGTCCCTTGAGAAACAAGCTCAAAAGCTGGAATGAAAGATTCAAATTGAAAACCCCAATTTTTCTTGCCACATGCCTATTCTGCTAAAGCATAAACACATGGACACAAAATTCCAATTTTTGAATTTTTGGTGGGGGTGGGGTGGGGTGGGGGAGGATTGGATGCTCCGAGATGCACAGGGCTTCCCTGGTGGCTCAGAGGTTAAAGCGTCTGCCTCCAATGTGAGAGACCCAGGTTGGAGACCCAGGGGATGATCCCCTGGAGAAGGAAATGGCAATCCACTCCAGTATTCTTGCCTGGAGAATCCCATGGATGGAGAAGCCTAGTAGGTTACAGTCTACGGGGTCGCAAAGAGTATATTTGGAAAGTTTCTGCTAAATCCATTTTATCAGATATTGACTTCTATGACTCAGAAAATTATTTTCCATATGTCCACAAGAATTATTACCCCCAAAATAAAGCATGAGGAGCTGACCTCTATAATTTAAAGATCTGACTGTGACTAGTCCCTTGAGAAACAAGCTCAAAAGCTGGAATGAAAGATTCAAATTGAAAACCCCAATTTTTCTTGCCACATGCCTATTCTGCTAAAGCATAAACACATGGACACAAAATTCCAATTTTTGAATTTTTGGTGGGGGTGGGGTGGGGTGGGGGAGGATTGGATGCTCCGAGATGCACAGGGCTTCCCTGGTGGCTCAGAGGTTAAAGCGTCTGCCTCCAATGTGAGAGACCCAGGTTGGAGACCCAGGGGATGATCCCCTGGAGAAGGAAATGGCAATCCACTCCAGTATTCTTGCCTGGAGAATCCCATGGATGGAGAAGCCTAGTAGGTTACAGTCTACGGGGTCGCAAAGAGTTGGACACGACTGAGCGACTTCACCTCACCTCACCTCACCTCACCTCCACTTATCATTTGTCTCCAAAAATTATTAGTAAAGTCTCAACTATGAGAAGCTCAAGGCTAATTTATAAGTGGAGATACTGTAAGTTTTCCTAACACGGCTGTACTTTGTAAATAGCATGTTGAACCCAGACAGCTTGAGCCCATTCACTGCTTCTGGTGCAACACCTCCAGGCATGAGGGGCTTCTTCATCTGCACTAATTGACTTTTCCCTTTAATCTAGAAATATCATAAAATGCCACATGCAGGGAAGAAGTGAATACAGCATTGGAGCCTATTGGCTCATCCCAGCCCATGTCATCTCTTACAATTCTCTCTGCCTCTTCCAGGCATTCAGTGTTCTGAGCTTCTCAGGGGATATCTTTTATAATCAATTAATCAATGAGCACTAAATTAATGACTGAATCCATCACCCCTTCCAAACATTATTCTATTAATTAATTAATATATATATATTTTGTCCACACCGCATGGCTTGTGGACTCTTAGCTTCCTGGCCAGAGACTGAATGCATGCCCCCGGCAAGAGAAGTGAGGAGTCCTAACCACTGGACCATCAGGGAATCCCCCAGATTTGTTTTTCTTTAAATACATACTCATAAAATCAAGAGTTACTTAAGGTAACGGAGAAGGCAATGGCACCCCACTCCAGTACTCTTGCCTGGAAAATCCCATGGATGGAGGAGCCTGGTGGGCTGCAGTCCATGGTGTCGCTAAGAGTCAGGCATGACTGAGCGACTTCACTTTCACTTTCGTGCACTGGAGAAGGAAACGGCACCCCACTCCAGTGTTCTTGCCTGGAGAATCCCAGGGATGGAGGAGCCTAGTGGGCTGCTGTCTATGGGGTCGTACAGAGTTGGACACAACTGAAGCGACTTAGCAGCAGCAGCAGCAGCAGCAGCAACTTAAGGTAAACAAGAAAACTGATAGTATAATAGAATTTAAAGCACTTGGCATTTGAGAGGGGCCATATTTTGTTTAAAGTGATTTCAGGGCAAACTCTCTGTGAACTGTTTATTTAACTTGTCTGTGCGTCGATGTCCTCATCATTGAATAGGAAAAAATAACAGCATCGACCTACTTGGATGATTGTGAAGCTTAAGATAGTGGGCAGAGATCACTCAGAAGAATCATGATTAAAAATGTCCTCAACAAATGCTAGCTACCGTTAGTGATACAATCATTATTGTAATTACTAAATAAGAATAGAAAGAGCCCTGAAAGCGTCAACTCTGGACCTAAACCTGATTCTCGTAAACACAGAATTTTTCCCATTTCTTAATCATCTGTTTCTATTTGGATATATCTGTCTATTAATTCCGTGATTTGGGTAAGATATATAGTACACACACACACACAATTTCTTTTCAAATTTACCAAAATAGATATTCACCACCTCTGCATATCCATCACTCCAGATGGCCACAGGTTGTACATGAACATCAAGTCAGAGGTCATTTCACTGTGGTCACCTGGTATGACCCCAAACAACTTGTCTTTGAAGAGGGTGCTGGAGAGATGGGTGACATCGCTAACCCACCCCACAGCCCATGTTGCCACTCTAGCAAACAGTTTTCAGTCTCTTCAGAGTTACACATTCTTAAGAAATCAAAGACTATAAAATATTCATTTGAAAAATTCCTTGATGCATGCTCTCAGTAATTAAATAGCCAGATAAATCGTTTCTATGTTGTTCTGTTTTACCTATAAAGCCATAGACAACGGTGAACTTAGATGACGTTTAGCAACTTTCTGCTGCCAGAACTAAAAACGAGAATAAAACAAACATGTTTACAAATGTCAAAGAAAACCTAGCTTAGTGATACTGAGAGAATCTTGTTAGTTTTGATTATGTTTTTAGGCTTGTCAAAATAGGACACCAACAGTATGTAGGTTTTTGTTTTTGTTTTTTTTTGGTGTTATCAGAATAGAAAAGAATGACCTTCCAAAGCCATTTTATCAATAAGTTCCAAAGTAATAAATGGTTTTTAATGCCTCACAGAAGCATAAAGCATGCTAAACAACTAAAACTTCACTATAATTAACAGTTACCTGTATCATATAGCCCAATGCAGTGAAATTTCCAAAGAACTGAAAAAAAGAAAAGATATGAAAGATCTTATAAAATTCAGAGGACTTCTAACTGCTTTTTGGTATTTTTTCTTTCTTTTTTAACTTTTATTAGTAGTGGCAATTCCTACGTCTATGAGTGAACTTAAAATATAATTGAATAAAAATTATTCATAAAATTCATATATGTGTTAAAAGATCAGTAATGACTTTATATTTCAGGAACAATTTTTCCATAAAGTCTACCAGCTACGGAAGCATTTCCATATTTAAGAAATCACTTCATTGTCACAAAGAATTCTGTGATAAACTCATCAACACCTGCATTTACAACTGAGGTTAAAAGGGTTACTCAAATTCCTGCTTCCAGAAATTACCAAAGACAAATCTTCCACTCACAAATTCCGCCTCATCACGCTACCTATATGTACCATTAGTTTAAACTTTAAATAATAATTGCACTTTAAATGACTCTTAAAGCCATCCATGGAGATTCTACAATGTGCCAGGCAGTGCTGTGCAGTTTATGTTCATTATTTTAATTAATATTCAAAACAGCAGTGCGAGATACAAGTTTATTTGTGGCATCTTACAGATAAGAAAATTTCTCAAGGTTATAAAGCTCATATTAGTATTAGGATTCTAAGTATTTAGTCACAATCTTTGGAGAATTACTTAAAACTGTTTTAAAACTCTTCGTGGGCTTGCATGGAAAAAGTTTCTACTAAATTCTTGTCAATCCTAAAGAAAATCAACCCTGACTATTCATTGGAAGGACTGATTCTGAAGCTGAAACTCCAATGCTTTGGCCACCTGATGCGAAGAGCTGACTAATTGGAAAAAGACCCTGATGCTGGCAAAGATTGAGGGCAGGAGGAGAAGGGGACAACAGAGGATGAGACAGTTGGATGGCATCATAGACTCAATGGACATGAGTTTGAACAAACTCCAGGAGATGGTGAGAGACAGGGAAGCCTGGTGTGCCATAGTCCATGGGGTCGCAGAGAGTTGGACACCTCTTAGCGACTGAACTGAACTGACAAATTCTTAGGATGGAGAAGATGTAAGTAGGCTGTTTTTTTGTTAACTGCTGAGCACATAGTGTTTATAGGTGCTATGAGGTTCACCTTCTAGAGTCACATGATCGAAGATTCCAGGAAAGTGAGAAGTTAGTATGGAGTTAAGAGATCCAGAGAGAAAATAGAACGACCTTTGTAGATTTAACAAGCATATGGAAATGTGACTCCACAGGAAGTGTGAAGCTGTACAGACAAAATTTGCAACAAGAGGACAGTGCAGCAAAATCCTTGGCAAAGACACCACGTGAACTCATCAAACACTCTTCAATGAGCAAATTACCGTGTAGGTATCTGGTGGTGAGTGTCACGGCGTGAGGGGCGCAAAGTACAGGAGGGGTTAGGGAGAACAATTCTATGTATGGAGATCCAATCAAATGGGATTGTGAAGAAAGAAAGAGGAATGAATGAAGAAGATTTTTTTTAATGGAATATTTCAGCCAGAAATAAGGCAAGGGCATGGAGGTACTTGGAATCAAGTCAGGCTAAGGAATAAAACTGAGTCTTTGTGATCATTTATCCCTTCTGGATTGTATCATGCCTAAGAACAGGATTAGCCGAAAGTCAGAAAGGCTGGAAACAGAACGTCAGAGCACCATGAGAAAGGCATTTCATTAATCTAAATATATTAGTTAGCCAGGGTCTAGACGAGGACTTTATGGATAAGAGAGTAAAGAAAGGGGTAATTTAGCAAAGCAGAACTTGGAATGACCGTTAACAGATTTAAGATAAGAGCTATCAAGTTTAAACGCCATTTGTATTTGGGGGAAAAGTGTAATAAATTTTAATAATAAATAAAAGTCATAGCAGCTTATTCAAATTATTTGCCAGCCTGCCTCGCTTGTGGAGATGACAAAAAAAAGTCAGATGAATGAAATTTGACATGATTTCTATTCCTGTGGCATAAAGCTATTATTTTACTTGCTGAGTCTATGATCAACTTAATTTCCAAAAGAGGAAAGAGATAAAAGAGACGAAAAGGGATCTTATCAAATCTGTTCACAATGCTGATGGATTAAGATATTGACTTCTAATTTGAACCTTAACTCTGCATTCTACAGGCTGTATCTATGGCATATGGCCTTCTTGGATAAATGCTACTTAGTACGTAAGTCATTTCTAAGAGCTGGTTTTAGTGTTTAGGTCAATAATTCTATGGCAATTCAAGATTACATTTAGGTTATGGATTCTGCAGCATCCCTCAATTACTTTTTAACCATTCCTATTGGCATCTATATGCTTTAAATGTTTTTAATACCTGCACTTTAGACCTTAGACAGACTCCAGGCCCTGGCACTCGGTCACAAGGTCAGCTAAGACTGCACGCCGTCTTTCACCAACCGTGCTGTGCAGATAAAGCTTCTTGTCACTTCTCTTCCTGATCTGGGTTCTCCACACTTAAGTCTCTCAGCTTATGACACGTGACTGCACAAGAACATGTTAATGTTCATATGTTTCAGCCTCTTGCTAGAGACAGCTCTGTTCTCCAGGGTCTCCAGTGAGGTATGCAGTTCTGCCCAGGAGTTTTGGGGGCACCTCCGCTGATCATAATGGGGGCTTCTAGGCCTTCCGCTGAGAATTTCTCTTGTGAGACCCAGAAGACACTGCGGAATTCCTTGAAATTTCTACTTTCCTCCTAGAAATCTCACAAAATTACACAGGGAATAAGTCGGTCAGTATCATTTCTATCAGAAGAAACGAGCAATAATAAACATTTTGTATAAATTTGACAAGAGCATGAAGGCCTTTACATTGATCAGGGAAACCCCACCTCCCCCAACAAACAAACCCACTGATGACAAAGAATGTCACTTGTCTACTTTCTATCTGTATCATGAGAGAAAAGTTAGTAGCAGACGTTTAGATGTTTTTCTTAAAGCTAGCAGATAAAAATGCTTTCCCCAAAAGGACACCCACTGGCCTGTAAACTGAGAAATGTGTTAAAGTGCAAAGAAAATGCAAAACGCTCCGTCAAATGATCTCTCTACATATCAAATTTTATCATTTTAAAGTTAACATTGATACTCTACAAATAACAACAACTGTTTTTCATTGTGATTCAAGTGAAATGAAGTGAAGTGAAGTCACTCAGTCATGTCTGACTCTTTTAGACCCCAGGCAAGAATACTGGAGTGGGTTGCCATTAAGAAAAGTACCCAAATAGTCTTTGGGCTGACATTGGTTCCTTAATATTTAATTCTGTATTACACATTTTTTTAAATGACTTGTTTGATCACTCAGAAATGAGCTTTAGGATTCATTTTGTATTATATATTGCATTATTAAAACTTTAGAAATATATTGTTATGGTGAGTAGTAGTATTCTCAGCTTAACTTGAGAAAATGAATTCTACAGGAAGTTAGTTAAAAGGCCTGCCCGTGGTCGTGCAGTGATAGGCCTAGTGGTAGATGCTGGGAAACACCAGATTCCAGGGCTCATATTCACATACAGGGACTCTCACTAGACAGAGGCTGCCTCAGTCCTCGCCCTCACCAGAGAGCTTGTGGGGTGGGACCAGACACACAGGCTCAGCCCTCCCTGGGCTCTCTACTGTGGCTCCATGAAGATGGAGTCAAGTTTGGTTTTTTTACAATGTGATAAAGTCAGTGCTGTCTAGACTGTCGAGCATTAGGTGGAAAAGTCTGAACAGTTGGAGGCACACATATTAGGAGGCTGATATAGCTACAGAATCAAAGGCTTCTTCTCCAGGACAACCTCTATTACAAATAGCTCAGCTCTCTAGATTTCTGATTTCCTTCCTCAGTCTCTCGACTGGCCACAATTATTCCCTGATAATTTCATCAAGCCTTCGCACAGGCCCTGTAGGACCTTCATTTGTGTGCCTTTTTACACGAGAGAAAAAGAGAGGCTCTCTACTTATGCAAAGCACTCTGGACTGGTTTGCTTCTGCAGGGCACTGAAAGTGATCCTAACCAATACAGCCTCAGGAGGGAAAACATCAGTTTGCATTCTACTCTGAGTTGTAAATGGTGACAGGAGAACATCCCCAAATGCAGTAGACGTTTGAATCCAGGGATAAAAAAAAAGACGAAATGATCATGAGAGATTTCCAGACTGGAGACGTGGTCTTGGCACCTTCACCGTATCTCACTATTCTGCTTACCTGATGCATGTGTGTAGTGTCCTTTTCAATCTCAGCTTCAGAGCCTTGCAACGTGAAAGCATTAATTGCTCAGTCGGGCCTGACTCTTGAGAACCCATGGACTGTAGCCCACCAGGTTCTCCTGTCCATTAGGTTTCCCAGGCAACCAGACAAGAATATTGGAGTGGGTTACCATTCCCTTCTCCAGGGAGTCTTCCCGACCCAGGAATCAAACCCGAGTGTCCTGCATTGCAGGCAGATTCTTCACCATCTGACCCACCAGGGAAGGCCTTGGGGAATAAATACTACCCTTGCTTCCCTTAATAGCTGACTGTCAAATATTATGCAGTTGGATATATTTATTTTTCAACACTGAAGACTGGAAATTAGTAGAAATTTCATATTCGTAGGCCTTCTTATGCCAAGTGCCTTTAAAAAGCAAGGTTATATACTATAGTTTCTATAAACATGTTATACATGAGAATTTTCAGATTTCAAGGTAAGGGGATAAATAAAACAATGTCATAAGGAAAGAGAATTCTGTTCACTGAACATGACTCACCCCTGAAGTAACAGGGATTGCAGCAAATAGGATTTATACGATTCAAGCTTTTGATCTTTCTCAAAACTTAATCTGCTTCTATGTGATTCTTAACCCTGGATCATTTCAAATGTAACCTCTGTTTCAAAAATCTCCATTTCTTTCTGTTGGTTTTTTTTTTAATTGCTAGAGTATCAAAGCTAGCTTTCAGCATCGTCCCTATTTAGTGGGTCCTTCACAACACATGAACGAAAACACCCAGGACGAGAAGCCATTCCATTTAAATGCATGCATTTTTCTAAATGACTGCCAGTGAACCATAACAAAATAGAACCTCCCCTCTCTGGAAGTGATCAGACAGGTTCAAAAAGAATATTTGATGATATGCCAAGCCAGCACATTGCTGCGATTATAAGAACAAGGCCCACACCCTGAATAGCCAGACTTTCCTCCCCTATTACAGACCAGCTGCCTCCCATTGGGAGCCTGAGTTTGCAGATCAAAAATCTCTGCTCCATCCACATGGGCTCTGGGACATTTCACAGCAGCACAGGACCTGGGTAAAGCCATTAACAAAAAGGATTTGGGACCACGTCAAGGAGAAACTGAGACCTAGGGCCATGTTTTCCAGTATGACGAGAACTTTTCTTATACTACACCGAGCTGTCCATTTAGAAATCTCTGCAAGTGTGGAACATAAGCTGTCTATTTCATGATTCAGCCATACATCCATTCATGGAGCAGATATCTATCAAGAAAATGTAATCAAAATGCTCATACTGAGCTGCTAAACCTCCTTCTGATGCTAATATTATGTCTTGTTTTTGACGTTTGTTCAAACAACTTTTGTTTCTGTGTGTATGTGTGTGTGTGTGTCAGCCACTCAGTCACGTCCAGCCCTTTGCAACCCCATGGACTATAACTCATCAGGTTCCTCTGTCCATGGAATTCTCCAGGCAAGAATACATTCAAATACTTCTTTTGTGAGAGCATCCAAGGTGAAGTTGGTCCCATTCAATGCCTCATTTCATGTATCAGTTCTTCAAACTCCTAAACAGAATTTTCTGCTATTGTAATATATTTTAGAACAGCAAACGAGCCTTAATTTCTTATATATGAACTAGTGGACCAAGAGCACCATGTTTATTTCACTTTGCGGGGATAAATATAAACCTGTGTCATAATGAGTGTAGGTGAGAATGGAACTTCAAGGCCATCCGGATGAAAGTGCTATTTTGCAACATATCAAAAAGCAGTGCTTTCAACCGCAGGATGGATAGAATATTCCTGGGAAGGGAGGCAAGGTATCGCATTGACGTCTGTACTTGGTGGATTTCCCTCTGCCTTCAAGAGCCAAAGAAAAGTCTAAATGTTCTTTCATATAACAGCCCTGAAAGGCTGTGAAAATAGCTCCTTCCACACGTGCCAATCTGTCTCCACCAGTTTATCTTCTGTTCAAATCAAACTCAGCTCTTTCAAACGATGCTCACAGGCCATGCTCTCCTTACCCATCTCTACCTCCTCCTCTGGATGTATCTTCATTTGTCAGTGTCCCTGTTAAGAAGTGGACACAGGTTGTAGATATAATGCGTTAAGTTCACTCACAGATTCTCCAAAGGTTGGCATCAGGGGCATTTGCACTGTAGAGGCCTTTGCTGTTCTCCATTATATCAGACTGAGCTCTCAATCAATTAATGCTCCAGATTTTTTTTTTTTTAATAAAGGCTGCCTGCCTCCTCAATAACCCATCTCTCACTAGTGCTTACCTTTTGGACTTGGTGTGAGCTTTTATAATCTTATTATACTTCACATTCTCAGGGTTTCTTGGCACTTCAACAGCATCTCTGGTTTCTGAAATGTTTTAACAGGAGTCTGGTAATATCATGACTCTATTTTAAAAATTTCAAAAATATTAATACCTACCAATCCACTCCCCATCACTTCATGGGAAATGGATGGGGAAACAGTGTCAGACTTTATTTTGGGGGGCTCCAAAATCACTGCAGATGGTGACTGCAGCCATGAAATTAAAAGACGCTTACTCCTTGGAAGAAAAGTTATGACCGACCTAGATAGCATATTCAAAAACAGAGACATTACTTTGACAACTAAGGTCCATCTAGTCAAGGCTATGGTTTTTCCAGTGCTCATGTATGGATGTGAGAGTTGGACTGTGAAGAAGGCTGAGCGCCGAAGAATTGATTCTTTTTAGCTATGGTGTTGGAGAAGACTCTTGAGAGTCCCTTGGACTGCAAGGAGATCCAACTAGTCCATTCTGAAGGAGATCAACCCTCGGATTTCTTTGGAAGGAATGATGCTAAAGCTGAAACTCCAGTACTTTGGCCACTTCATGAGAAGAGTTGGCTCATTGGAAAAGACTCTGATGCTGGGAGGGATTGGGGGCAGGAGGAGAAGGGACAGAGGATGAGATGGCTGGATGGCATCACCAACTCGATGGATATAAGTTTGAATGAACTCTGGGAGTTGGTGATAGACAGGGAGGCCTGGCGTGCTGCGATTCATGGGGTCGCAAAGAGTCGGACACAACCGCGCAACTAAACTGAACAAATCCACTTATTTAGGGTGAACTATTCCTAGCCTAGGACATAATTTGCTCCATTGCTAAGCCATATCCTGTCCAACTTTGCGACTCCATGGACTTTTGCCCACCAGGCCCCTCTGCCAATGAGGTTTCCCAGGAAAGAATACTGGAGTTACCATTTCCTTCTCCAAGGGATCTTCCTGATCCAGGGATTGAACCCAAGTCTCCTGCATTGGCAAGCAGATTCTTTACCACTGAGCTGCTAGAGGATTACCAGACAAATTGATATGCTCCTGTAAAACATTTTTCAGCCTTCATGCTTTGGGATGTATACTATTAGTAACCACTGTATTTAAGGGTTTCTTTTTCAAATCACACTTCAAATTATTACAATAACATTGATCTTGAAAGATCCACCTCTATGAAATTCCTCCTGATACATCCATGCTACCAAGTCCTACTTCTTCAAAATCCTATCCCATTTTACTTCCTTCATAGCAAAACAAACTCACTGTATAATGGATTTCTCTGCTTCATTTTCTCCTTTCATCTTATATCTCAGACTCCAAACTAGAGGATTCTTGAAAACTGTTTTGTATTCATTTTGAAATAAGTATCAACTCACCCAAATTGCTGTGTGACTATGAGTTATACTGAGTTAAATCACTGCTTCTTTTATATCTTATCAGAAATCAATAAAGGAATGCTTCCTATTTTGTAAATCATTTTAGAAATGATTGAATTCTTATCTCAAATCCGTCTTTGAAATTTGAAATGGGGAAAAGGGAGAGAGAGGAAGTCAGGAGGTAGCATGAGTGTGCCCAGGGCCTTATAACAACCAGGGAGGTCAATGAGGAGGGACCTGCAGTCCCCACCGGCAGCATCACCCTGTGTGTTCCGGGTTTTGAAGAAGCAGAAGCAAATCAGCCTTCATCCTGGGTACCCGATTCCCTCTCTGAACTTGAGTCATGATAATGCACGATGCCTGAGGCCATCTTTCCACTACTTCTAAGCCAGCTCAGCCAGTGCAGCCGTGTCAGGACCATTTCCATGATCCAGGAAGAGGGAAAGCAGAAATGATGACCATTAAATTCCATTTGGCTATTTCCATCTTGTGCGAATATGCAGATAAAACGTATGTCCAGATTTCCTTAATTAAAGTCTAATGCCCTCTCTCTTCAGAGAAGGTGATGGCACCCCACTCCAGTACTCTTGCCTGAAAAATCCCATGGATGCAGGAGCCTGGTGGGCTGCTGTCCATGGGGTCGCGAAGAGTCAGACACGACTGAGCGACTTCACTTTCACTTTTCACTTTCATGCATTGGAGAAGGAAATGGCAACCCACTCCAGTGTTCTTGCCTGGAGAATCCCGGGGATGTGGGTCCTGGTCGGCTGCCATCTATGGGGTCGCACAGAGTCGGACACGACTGAAGCGACTTGGCAGCAGCAGCCCTCTCTGTTTCTTCTAGCATGTCACTTACTGGAGTCCGTGCCTTGTATTGCTTATGTATCATGTGCATAAGTTATAGATACATGAACTTAAGTATTTGTGTTTACGTATGTAATTCATTTGTACCAAAATAGTAATGTGAGAAATATTAAAACTAATATAAACTAATATTTAATCTCAATGCCCCCATGAGAATTTCAAGAAATCAGAACAAGGCGTCAGGACATTTATTTAGCTAAATAGACCTGAGATAACATGAATCAGGGGCTTCCCAGGAGGCTCAGTGTTCAAGAGTTAGTTTGCTCGCCAATGCAGGAGACTTCAGTTTGATCCCTGAATTAGGAAGATCCCCTGGAGAAGGCGCTGGCACCCACTCCAGTACTCTTGCCTGGAAAATCCCACAGACAGAGGAGCCTGGCAGTCTGCAGTGCAGGGGACTGTAGAGAGTCTCACACAAATTAGTGACTGAACATGCATTAAGTATGAAGACATAGAAAAGAGATCTTGGAAGGTTTGCAACAAGTGAAGAATCAACCTAAACGAACAGGAAAAAGGGAAAGTAATGAGATCATATGCGATCTGAGAGTCTTACTGTTTATTTACATCATCTGATGTATCAGTCACATAAGCATGCATTTTACTGACATTCTTTGCAACAGCATGAGCAAGCTGCATGAATAATAGATGTTAACAGATCAACAAGAACAACATCCTGGTAAGTGAGTAAGGCTGAGACAAAGCAAGACCTTAATGGTCTAAAATGCCTATCATTCTACCCTTTCAGTGACAAGTTCTCTGACTCTCTCTTCTTTCAATTTTTCTCTTTTCATGAAAGGTGTTTCTGCATTATTAGCAGGAGCTTTACCCTTCAGTCTTACTATCCTACAAAATGATCTTTAGGTTCAATTCAGAAGTGTTAGATGTGTTACAAACGGGTGTTAGATGTGCAGTGATTGCATCACTTGCGTAACTTACCAAGAGGCATTAACAAAATCAAAGTGTGAATGTTACTGAAGGTTGATTGAACCCAGCAGGGTTTTCATATTTTCTTTCAAGTGAATACATGGAAATAATGCAACATGCACACAAAGTTATTTTATGATTCAACATCTATTTTAAGTCTGACAATGTTTAACCAAAAGTGTAAGATGTAAGATTAGACATCTTAAGACACTGCTAAAAATCAAAAGGTATCTTTTGCTTTATGTTAACTATGACAATTCATAAAGTAATTGTCCTTTCATAGATTTATGCAATTTAGTTTGAACTGCTTTATAAATCACTATATGAAGAATCATCAAATAGATTATTTTCCCAAAGATTTTATTTCCCCAACACACTTTGTTTCTGAAAAGGCTATTAAACATTAAACATTGAGTAGTATTTGTAAACTAAGACAGAAAGGGAAAAGAAACATTAATACATTGGTAATAAATGTTTATTTTACAGAATTGTTTAAAAATGGGCTTCCCAAGAGGCTCAATGGGTAAAGAATCTGCCTGCAATTCAGGAGACGCAGGTTCAACCCCTGGGTCGGGAAGATCCCCTGGAAAAGGGCTTGGCAACCTACTGCAGAATTCTTGCCTGAAGAACCCCATCAACAAAGAAGCCTGCTGAGTTATAGTTAGCAGAGTCGCAAAGAGTTAGACATGACTGAACACATACGTTGTTTAAAAATATTGAAATATTTTCAGCAAATATAAAGCTGATTTATATTCTAGAATATTTAAGTTATTTAAGCTGGAATATCCATTCTATAATTTTTTTCAAGTCTGACAAATCAGTGAGCCAATTTCAAGGTACAAATTTGAAATAAAATATGACACTGACTAAACACTGGTTTGAGAAAAGAAACACAAGATTTTCTGTTTTCAAAGCAAATTTAGTGTAACTTCATAGTATATTTTACATCTACTTAGAAAACTCTAGTATCATAGGACTCTAGTAACTCTAGTATCATAGGACTGTGACCTTAATTATGAAATTAAGAGGAACAGAAGAAAAATCACTGTTCAATATCATGAAATCCATATGTATAGTCTTCAAATATAAACCTATATTTATTAAAAATATTCTAACACAGCAATGATCACATCCATATACATATAAATACATAAATTATTTTTTACTTTTAAAGGATCTTAAATAAATCTAATGTAAATATCCTTTTATACCTGTAGGGCAATGTTTATAACACCAGAAACCTGGTGAATACAATAAAAAATTAAGTCAATATGATATAATCTGCCACTGATTATCTTATGAATGAAAGCAGAAAGTTATGAGTCTCTTATTATTATAGTAAGTACATTATAAAAAGGTAAATTCTAGTTTCATAAACATCTTCCTCTAAAGTACTTGATCCGTCTATGTACAGAGTAGAAAAGTACCAAATATACCTTTGACCTTACAGTTATTTAGGGACTTAAATTAATAGAAATGTATATGGAAAATCATTAATGGAATTAATCCAAAAATCAAGTCATAGGGCAGCCATGGCAAGTGCGGTGCTTAAAATGCCTGATATCTGCATGCCTCATCTTCTGTCCTGCTTAAAACCACTGTTTCCTGAAATAAAGCCCACATCTGGGCCAAGATCCCACTCGACAGCTAGCCGCGCATTAGAGAACACAAGCGCAGTGAGTTCATTTCTCCTCTTGTAGACATTTATACTCGGAGTGAGCTTCATTCTTTCAAGTGTGTTTGTAATCTCCCGCTGGTCTGAGCCCTCCGAGTCAGCTGTGTTATCAGATTTTGTTATGTTTTCCTTCCAATCTGTGAACATTTCTCTCTCACAGAGGGCAGAAGTCACAATCTGTGTCTTCTTGAATTCAGTACTACCCATAACAGTGACTATCAATTCTGACTGTACATTAAAATACCTTGCAAAGATCTTCATTTTAAATACTAATGTCAGGACCACGACTTTAGAGAATCTGGTCCAACTGGTCTGGGGATGGTACTCGGTCAACAATATGCTGTTAGAGATGCTCAGGTGAGCCAACCTGCAGCCAGCGTTGCAACCCACGAGGATATGCAATTCCCAGCACAACCAGATGACTCAGAAGAGTCACTAGACTTATGGAAAGACGGTCACAATAAATCACCTGAAAGAGTCGCAAAAATAGCTCTCACCAAAATGTATCTCCTGCAAGAAACAAGAACATTTGAAAACTGCTTTTAAGATCTTGCTCAATGAGATTCCATAATCAATCACATTTATTAAACAACAATTTTCTTTCAAATAAGTAGAGTGGAAAAATCTACAGAATTAAAACAAGGTATCAGGATGTTACAGAGAAGGCAATGGCACCCCAGTACTCTTGCCTGCAAACTCCCACAGACAGAGGCGCCTGGTGGGCTGCAGTCCATGGGGTCACTAAGAGTGGGGCAAAAGGGGCATCCCTGGTGGCTCAGTGGTAGAGAATCCACCTGCCAATGCAGGAGACATGGGCTCAGTCTCTACGTCAGAAAAATCCCCTGGAAAGGAAATAGCAACCCACTCCAGTATTCTTGCCTGGAGAATCGGATGGACACAGGAGCCTGGTGGGCTACGGTCCATGTGGTCTCAAGAGTCAGACATGACTAGCCAAATAACAACAAAATCAGGATAGTAAAATTGTAACTGCTGCTTTCAAGACTTCAAAAATAAGGCATGCATTATGTTTACCTTTATAAAATTTAAGATGTTTAATGTCGAGAGATATTTTTATTAACATACTGAAGAAAATGTTATGAATGCAGAAATATTTTAAAAACTCAAAGTAAAAGTTAAAGGAGGAAGGAATAAATCAACTTATGCTAAATACTCAAACTTCAAATAATAATCCATCTACAGTTTAAAGATAATTTCATAGTAGAGTTATTAGTATATAGATGTCCTTTGTGAACTGGAGAGAAAAAAAGGATATATAGCATTGACTTGTGATAAAATTATCTGGCTGCATCTAGGTATGTCGCTTTCCTTCTTTTTGTCTGCCAGTCCTCTCAGACTGCTTCCTACTTTTTCACAAGTCTTTGTGTTACGTAGAGTCTCTCCCTACATTTTCCTTTACAAAAGTCAAAGTGTGAAGA
Organism: Madoqua kirkii; assembly: GCA_006408675.1. Taxonomy (NCBI): domain Eukaryota; kingdom Metazoa; phylum Chordata; class Mammalia; order Artiodactyla; family Bovidae; genus Madoqua; species Madoqua kirkii. The sequence continues at coordinate 74,974 of SJYC01125419.1, read as the reverse complement.
CCTTCCTGCCTTACTGCCTTGACATTCAAAATGAAATCATGTGTCTCAAAATCACCACCATGAATCTTGAATACTATCCACCACCATGAATCTTGAATACTATCAGCAATACCTTACCACCAAGAATTTTGAAACTATAGTGCATGGTGTAAAGATAAAAGTTTAATACTTGCATCCAAGCTTTCAATAGTCTAGCTAGTGATGTACTAGAAAGGCTGAATCCATGAGTTGTATTCTCTGAATCTTTCCATGTATTTTCATTTCATCGATCAGCTTTCCATTTTTCCCTTTCAATGGCTTAAGCTTTAAATAACTTTTTTATCTTAGGGTCTTGCGTGGAAGCACGACTACAGTTTTTTTGCTAACATAAGCAGAAAATGAAGTTAGGATAACAATTCCCAAGTTGGAAAATCGTCTAAAAAAAAAAAAAAGGTTTATGCTTTTAAATAAAGATTTATGAAAATATTAAAAGTTAGTCCAATACTTATTTTCTAGCCCTCTGCAAAGGAATTTGCATTCATCTACCAGAGTAACTGTGTACTAGAAGAAAACAATACATTAGATACAAGCTTTATTTTAATTTTGGAAAAACCAGAGTCCTCTGTCATTCTACAGTCCAAGAAGAATGACATTGATTTCAAAGGACAAAGAAGTTGTTCTAATTCTGCTTCACAGTATGGCATGGATATTTTCCCAGCTCATGATTAAAATAATCCTCCTCCCCCAAATATTTTATTTATCTAAGTTCTAAATGATTTATTGTTTCCCTTGAATTTAATAATATATGCTTAAACATCCAGTCCATTCTGAAGGAGATCAGCCCTGGGATTTCTTTGGAAGGAATGATGCTAAAGCTGAAACTCCAGTACTTTGGCCACCTCGTGTGAAGAGTTGACTCATTGGAAAAAACTCTGATGTTGGGAGGGATTGGGGGCAGGAGGAGAATGAACCGACAGAGGATGAGATGGCTGGATGGCATCACAGACTTCATGGACGTGAGTCTGAGTGAACTCCGGGAGTTGGTGATGGACAGGGAGGCCTGGCATGCTGCGATTCATGGGGTCACAAAGAGTTGGACACAACTGAGCGACTGAACTGAAACATCAAGTTAGCATCCATGTATTTATTTTTAATACATATTGCATTCTGCATGGATGTTAAATTAGAAAACCGTGACTCTAAAAAGCACTGACTGAGCTAGTAATTTATCTTAAGAAAAAGTTCATAGATATCTGAGATCATTTAAATTTTCTTTCAGCAGAGTACCTATACCCACTATATATTCCTGTGTTTTAACAGTTGATTTAAAATAAACAATTACAGCAAAATGGCTATAAACAGAAGAAAAAGAAATTGAGTAACGTTAACTCAGCCATCCTATGTGATTATTCTAAATTTTATTTCTGTTTAATTTTTTTAAACTGAAGAGATCCCCCCAAACCCATTAGAATCTACCCCAAAGAAACAAAAACATTGACAGTACTATAATTTTGAGAATTCATTGTGCAATGTAAGTTTTATGAGTTTCTGCCAAACAACCATCTGTTTAAGCTTTTCCTTACCCTCTCTATATATAATTTATATATGCTGTTTTGAAGAAATACATTTTGAAACTGAAATTAAAAGGACTTGTTCAATTCTAAGTGAGAGTAAATTGACCATGTTAGTGATTTTCTATTTAGCATACAATGTAAAGACAGTTTGACAAAATTATTTGCCCTATATAGCAGATGCTTATTCAGAGCAGATACAGCCTTCTGGCAGTACCCAACTCTGCAAGATAGCCCTGAGCTGGTACTGGAATCGAGCCTGCCATTCTACAAGCTTCAGCACGTTGGGGGCTGTGGTAAGACGGGTGAGTTCTATGGACGTAGGCCGACTATCATGCTTCTTCTGCTGGGATGTGAGTTTCTGCATCAGAAGCAATGCTGTGTGAGCATCATGGCAGTGCACAGGAAGTCCAGTTTAATCCGCCTGCCCCCAGGCAGCTGGCTGGTCAGTCTCAGCAGCGGTGCCACACCAGGGACTCAGTCTTGGTCTCTGCGGCTGGCAGATAGGGAACTACCCACGGCGTGGCCAAACCTGCCTTGGTAAGTGGATTTCCATGTGACTGAGCCCAGAGTAACCTCTTCTCCTCCCACCGTGGAAACTTGGTTCCTAAGCCCATTGGTGGCTATGGATAAGGCTGATCCTTGGGATAGTTACCCTGTCTACGTGATTATTAAAATCCTTCTCTGTTAAGTCACCTTTTGGTGACTTCATTAATTTAATCAACATCATTCAATTCAATAACTTGAAAATTATTGATGTTGTTTAGTGACTAATTAGGATCCAAACTTCTGCTACGCCATGGACTGCAGCCCACCAGGCTCCTCTGTCCATGGGATTCTCCAGGCAAGAATACTGGTGTGGGTTGCCGTTTTCTTCTCCAGGGGATCTTCCTGGCCCAGGGATTGACCCTGTCTCCTGGCAGGGTCAGGCCGGTTCTCTGCTAGTGAGCCACCAGGGAAGCCAAAAAGTATTTATATTAAACACAAAATATAAGTCATCAAGGCGACTTTTAATAAAATGTGATACTAACACTTCCTATTTATTCAGAGAGCTTACAAATTCAGAGAGCTTGTTCTTTCCAAAGTTCACACAGACCAAGTTTGAAAGAGCTTGAATTAGGACAGAGGTATCCTGCTACGTAGAATATTATTGTGAGTATTAACAAATTCAGAAAATGTCAAAAAGGCAGGTAAGGAGGTTTAAGTTTCAATCTCAAGGTCAAAGAGTTGAAGCTGAAAATCCATTTGGATTTTCACCACTGATCCTTCCCTTTGTTCACAGGAATTATCATTTCATCCAAGAAGGGACTCTGATTTCCAAACTTAAATATATTTTTCAAGAGATTCTGTATAACAGTGCTTTAGTAAAGTATCTCCTTTATTCCACACAACAAATCTATGATGAAAGGTATGGACTCTCCTATGAAGAAAATGTGTCAGGAAAACATTGAATAACTTGCCCAAAATAATGCAGAAAAGAAGTGGAACCAGAAGCCCATCTTATTGGTGAATGTCTGCAAAGTGCTCAGCTATTACTTGAGGTTGCTTCCCACGGTTATAAGTCATTTTATAGAATTCTAGTGCCACGGACACTTTATTACAAAGGGGTGTGTGTGTGTATCTGTGTGTGTGCACACGTGCACATGTGTAGGTACTCTACAAATGGAAACACACGAGCATATTTGTGTTCACATTCACACCTGTCATGTGATGACCTATAAAATGACTGTGACACTCCTTGGCACAAAGTGTACAAAATAGCAAACGTTGTGTTGTGTGGTCAAACACTGGCTTAGTCATTTTCACACGTGTTAGCTACTTGACTGCTCATTTCAACCATGAATGCTAGAATTTATTGCCCTTGTTTTCCAGATCAATACATTGAGTTTAGGGAACTAAGGTAATTTCCCTGAACTGACATACCTAATAATTAGAAGACATGAAATCTAACCCGGGGTCTGTGAATTCCCAATCTCCTGCACTTTCAACGCACTGTCTGTCTGGCTATTCATTATCCAAACACCGAAAGTTTCTCTTAACTGAGGAAGCATTACTATTCCATGTCTTCAGTTGCCAGATACAATCAAACTTTAAAGACAAATTAAGCAGAAGAGTCTTGTGCATTCTCTTGAGTTCCCTGCAGCAAAGACTCAAAGAAGCACCAAAGTTGTAGACAGGCAGTCTTAACTGAAATGCACTTTTCTTCCTCCATGCAGTTAGAACACCCCAAAACATGATAATGTAATATCTATAAGCCCATTCCCAAAATTTTTAATTTTATTAAAATCCTTCTCTGTTAAGTCACCTTTTGGTGACTTCATTAATTTAATCAACATCATTCAATTCAATAACTTGAAAATTATTGATGTTGTTTAGTGACTAATTAGGATCCAAACTTCTGCTACGCCATGGACTGCAGCCCACCAGGCTCCTCTGTCCATGGGATTCTCCAGGCAAGAATACTGGTGTGGGTTGCCGTTTTCTTCTCCAGGGGATCTTCCTGGCCCAGGGATTGACCCTGTCTCCTGGCAGGGTCAGGCCGGTTCTCTGCTAGTGAGCCACCAGGGAAGCCAAAAAGTATTTATATTAAACACAAAATATAAGTCATCAAGGCGACTTTTAATAAAATGTGATACTAACACTTCCTATTTATTCAGAGAGCTTACAAATTCAGAGAGCTTGTTCTTTCCAAAGTTCACACAGACCAAGTTTGAAAGAGCTTGAATTAGGACAGAGGTATCCTGCTACGTAGAATATTATTGTGAGTATTAACAAATTCAGAAAATGTCAAAAAGGCAGGTAAGGAGGTTTAAGTTTCAATCTCAAGGTCAAAGAGTTGAAGCTGAAAATCCATTTGGATTTTCACCACTGATCCTTCCCTTTGTTCACAGGAATTATCATTTCATCCAAGAAGGGACTCTGATTTTCCAAACTTAAATATATTTTTCAAGAGATTCTGTATAACAGTGCTTTAGTAAAGTATCTCCTTTATTCCACACAACAAATCTATGATGAAAGGTATGGACTCTCCTATGAAGAAAATGTGTCAGGAAAACATTGAATAACTTGCCCAAAATAATGCAGAAAAGAAGTGGAACCAGAAGCCCATCTTATTGGTGAATGTCTGCAAAGTGCTCAGCTATTACTTGAGGTTGCTTCCCACGGTTATAAGTCATTTTATAGAATTCTAGTGCCACGGACACTTTATTACAAAGGGGTGTGTGTGTGTATCTGTGTGTGTGCACACGTGCACATGTGTAGGTACTCTACAAATGGAAACACACGAGCATATTTGTGTTCACATTCACACCTGTCATGTGATGACCTATAAAATGACTGTGACACTCCTTGGCACAAAGTGTACAAAATAGCAAACGTTGTGTTGTGTGGTCAAACACTGGCTTAGTCATTTTCACACGTGTTAGCTACTTGACTGCTCATTTCAACCATGAATGCTAGAATTTATTGCCCTTGTTTTCCAGATCAATACATTGAGTTTAGGGAACTAAGGTAATTTCCCTGAACTGACATACCTAATAATTAGAAGACATGAAATCTAACCCGGGGTCTGTGAATTCCCAATCTCCTGCACTTTCAACGCACTGTCTGTCTGGCTATTCATTATCCAAACACCGAAAGTTTCTCTTAACTGAGGAAGCATTACTATTCCATGTCTTCAGTTGCCAGATACAATCAAACTTTAAAGACAAATTAAGCAGAAGAGTCTTGTGCATTCTCTTGAGTTCCCTGCAGCAAAGACTCAAAGAAGCACCAAAGTTGTAGACAGGCAGTCTTAACTGAAATGCACTTTTCTTCCTCCATGCAGTTAGAACACCCCAAAACATGATAATGTAATATCTATAAGCCCATTCCCAAAATTTTTAATTAATTTGTAGTTTACTATAAAGTAGGTTTTCCTAAAAAACTATTTCTTTGTGGTTCATGGGGGAAAATGTTACGTTGGTGACATTAACAGAAAATAAATTTTATAAATGGGTAATGCAAGATACTATAACCATGAGTTATTACCAACTTTAATCCTAAGATGAACAGATACTTCAAAATAGAATTTTCATAATTTTAATATAATGAGTTTAAAAATCTATATGCTTTTTTAATTAAGAAAAAATAACAAAAATACATCTTTTTATCTGCAACAAGTTTTGCGACTTCACTTTTTATACTCAAGTGTTGTTCTTACCAAATATGCCTAGAACATTAAGATAGTTGGTAAAATACTGCTGCTACAGATAATTATCAGGCTCACTTCTGCTATAAAGATTTTCCAAAGAATTTTACGTATGAATGCCTCCATAGTAGAATTTCTAGAACCACCAGAAGTAAGAATGAAAGAGAATTTTGTAAATGTTCAATGAAAGAAAACATGATCAAGCTGTTTTTCATCTGAAAAAGAATTACGGAGATATTTCGATACCCTTTTTATGTAACTTTCTCTCCTTGGGTCTTGGTCTAGAACCTTTTCTTTGGGATCTGGAGGTACTTGGGGTAATGTGATGGAAATTACTACGACAGTTTGTCTATTCAGCAAACACAGTACTGCTAGCCACTGTGGTCAGTCCTGGGGTGACGATGGTAAGAAGCAGAAAGCAGACAAGGCCGACACCCTCATGGACTATACTGCGCATCACCAGGGATTGCACTCAAGTTGGGACAGCCCACTCTAGCTTCTTTCCCTGAGTTAAAACCAGAATATCCCCAGGTAATACTGATACAAGTAATTCACCAGACTCTGAGGACCGTTTGTGTAGGGAATGGTACTAGACCACGGTTGGGACCCTCCAGGGAAAATGTCTGTGGAATGGCATCTGTGAGCTGTGGAAGACACTGGGAGGCAACGAGGCTCATGTGGCATCAATCAGACGAGCGTGGGTGCCCTGGAACACCACCTCCTCTTCATGTGGGCATGCCCCTCCAGCCCTCAGAAATTGCCTGGCGAGAACCCCCTGAGGTTTGGAAGAAAGTCAACAGCCCTTGATTCTGGAGACAGCTATCATTCCAGTGAGTAGCTGTATGGAACGGCCAAAAAAAAAAAAAAAAAACCACTTCATTTACTACTTGACAGTTATTCAGGAGCCCAGGGCTGGCTGCTCCACGTCCTCTGTATCTTGCAGCTAGATCAAGTTCCTGCTTCACAAACCAAGAATCTCAAGCTAATGAGCATCTCTTGCCATGGGCGGTGTTGGATGAGATACAGACATATACCCGTTTGGAATTCAGTCTGGGAGATGCCGGAGAGGTGGAAGACTCCACCTTACATCAAAGGCCAGGGCTCCGCCATACCTGGCTTAAACCCAGGTGGGACAGAAAGCTAACACTGCCGGGTGTTCACTGCCTCCTTCTCTCAGAAATCCACTTTGAAGGTTCATTTCGTGCAATGATGTGTCATTTTGTCGATGGTTGAGCCTGAATTTCTTGTACTGTGAGATGATGTGTGGAAGTCAGTCACATCACCAATAAGTGGAGTAACTCTCCAGCTCATACATCTTATTTTTTATCTTATTTACAGTATTGTATTAGTTTCAAGTGTACAGCATAGAAAGAGATTCAGTTATGTGTGTGTGTAATTCTTTTTCAGATTCTTTCCCATTAGAGTTCATCCTATAGATCTTAGAGTTGGTCTTCTTGATAATGACACATGTACCAATAATTTTTTTGGTCATGTGAAAATATTATAAATTGTTAGTTTGGGTGATGAAAGTTAAGGAAAGGGAAAATGTTCCCTGAAAGTACCACTTTGGGGGGTGGAAAACAGACATTTAGATTTAATCAAGCACCATCTTAACTTGTACTTATAAAATCACCCAGTGTAAAGGAATCATTTTGGACCTTTAATCACATTTCACTGCATTTAGGATGTACATTTTTTGGGGGTTGCTTCTCATAGCATGTGGGATCTTAGTTCCCTGCCCAGGGGTTGAACTCATGCCCCTTGCCTTGGAAGCACAGAGTCTTAACCACTGGGCCACCAGAGAAGTCCCTATGAAGTAAATTAAATGCCATAATGTTCTCGACACATTTGGGGATTTACAAAGTACATACACACTTATAAATACCCAGGGTCTTCTGTACAGATTGTTTTTAAAGGCACAGGTCCATTATGTTATTTGCCATTACATTTCTTCTAAAGTCTTTTCTGTTAACTAAAAGGAAAATTAATTGAATAATGGTAAGCCATAATGTAACAGGCAAGAAGTCGGCAGTACATTAAAACTTCCCAGCCTTCTGTGGCTTTAAATATTCATTTGATTTCCATAAAAAGTCTTTAAAATTGGGTGGCCAGATGATGTGCAGAGAAGAAAAGATTGGCATCATTCACTAAAGGCTGGAAAGCTCCAAATGTAAATGTGTGGTTCGCAGGAGACAATCCACAAATTACGTGTTTGACTTTATATCAAAATCCCATCTTTTCTTTCCTGTTTATATCACATTTGCTCCCTTATCTCACAATTGGTTTTTGGCATCCGTTTCGGGCCAGACTTTTCCAGCACCCTCCTCACTTCACACACTTTTCCCTGATCGCCAACCAAACGTGCCCCTTTCCGCCACGGGGCTCTGACATTTCATGAGGGAACGCTGAGTAATTAAAAGATGTAAAAAAAACATGGCTTCGCTAGGAGTTTGTCAGTTGGCAGTTTTATAAACAAAAGAGGGAGTTGATATCCAAAGGAAAGCTTAGCTCCACTCCCTTGCCTTTGTGTTTACTTGGCTTCAGCCATTTAAAACTCTCTCTCTGTGAGCTGAGCTCTGTATGGCAAGCGACGTCAGTGGCTGTTTGCAGATATTCCCAGCGTGCCTAAGTGGATTCCTCATATGAAAAGCTCTCTTTAAACAAACGGGGGAATGACTACTTCCACAGATTCTTTCTGTCTGGTCAGGAAAATGTCTGGAGATAAAACTACCGTGAGATAATTGTTTCTATGATAAGCACACGGGTGACAGCTTAACAGTGCTTTGAGAAAGAACAGATATGCATCTCCGTTAAGCAGATATATGACATTGATATTTTTATCAGCCGTTTCCTTTAGTATTTTACTTAAAATGCACTCAGCTGTTAACTTTCTAGCCAGAAACATTCAAATGAATAGAGATAATCCTCGGGCACTTGAAGCCCACTTTAGCCACTGAACTACAAGTGGCTTAGCCCTGGCCTGAGTTTCTTGGGTCTAATCCTGCGGGATTTTGTATACCACGAGTTTTGTTTTTTTTTTTTTCTAGAGGGGAAAAAAATAAGTATAGCAACTTGGTCCATGATGCATAATTAATATATTCTATTATTACATGAATAAACTCCACCATCTCTCACAGTTCAGGGATTAAAGGCAGCCATCTCTGTTCCTTGAATGTACACCAACAGGGACCATGGGCTTAAGGCTTTACTTAGAAGGTAATGAGCAGATACAGACTGCAGTGAGCAACCTTCAGTCCTGGAGGCTGAGGGGAAGGGAAGCTGGAAAGACTAGGGTAAAAGTGCCTTGCTGAAAGAGGAAAAGAAATTCAGATTAAACTGAAGCCGGTGCGGTTTCTGCTGAAGAATAGTGGCATTTGAGATGCTTTCCCAAAAAGGACCATATTTAATCACTAATCTATAGATGTTAAGTGGAGATATTTGACACATTACAGAATATGTATGTATATAATATGTATGTATATATTTATATTTGTACATATATTATGTGTGTATACATATATACACACACCCCCAATGTACATGCATAACAACAGGTATTTTGTGATGTGTAATGTAGATCAGCTGGGAATGGAAAGTGAGTTTCAGTCACTTCTCAAGCCTAAAGAGTTTGAGTAATTGCAGTTACAACAGCACATTCTCTATCGTCCTCCACAAGTTTCTCTTGGCCTTTGGATGTGTAGCTCCAGAGCTAATAACCCATTAAGCCGCAGATGCAAGGCAACCATAACGGGTCTGAAAGTCATGACGATGCCCCTGTTATCACAGTTCATGGGCTTAGATAGCTGTCCTCACCGGGCACCATTCTCAAGGGTATGAGAGCACACGATGCCCTTAACTGTGAGGACAGAGCAGAACTGTGCGTTCAGCTTTGCGACTGATACAAACCAGCAGCTGTGTATAACCAGCCACGTGCTCCACAAGGTGGCCAGGATCAGCAGGCAGCTACAGATGAAGGTATAGGTGTATACATTGGTAAAGCGTCTGTCCACGATGCGGGAATCTCGGGTTCAGTCCCTGGGTGGGGAAGATCCCCTGGAGAAGGAAATGGTGACCCACTCCAGTCCTCTTGCCTGGAAAATCCCATGGATGAAGGAGCCTGGTAGGCTATAGTCCACGGCGTCGCAAAGGACATGATTGAGCGACTTCACTCACATGGATATACATACTGCAAATATAGTTACAGAAGAGAAAGAGAGACAGTCTCTAAAGCAGTCACATACCTTTTCCTTTTTTTACTTTACACAAGATCATGTCTTGATAACTTAAGAGTGCTGGGGTGCATTTTTCTCAGGATGAACTGTACTGGAGGCCAAAACTGCCTTAGCAGCAAACATTACGTGTTGATTCAACAAATAGTTTTTGATTGGCTTCTACAATATAGGGAGAAAATGAACTGAGGCTATGACACACTAGAATTAAAAAAGTCCAGCCCCGCCCTCAAGGATCTGAGGTGGAAAAAGATAAGTTAGCATGCCCTGTTCCTCATGGTGGTCCAGCGGGTAAGATGCCAGGCCCTAGTGCAGGAGTCCTGGGTTCAGTCCTTGGTGTGGGATCTCATCCCGCATGCAGTCTCCCTGATGAGAATGATGTCAGCACCCAAACAGCCCCCTTTTCTCACAGTGGGAAGAGTAATCTTAATCAAACATAGAATTATGGCTCATTATTGAAACAGCTCTAAGATATCACTATAAGGATAATAATACAATCAAGAGATCTAAAGTTACAAGCATTCCAGTGCACCAGAAAGCCCTAGAACATTTTCAACATTACTCCTTTTAAAATACTGAGGCACACGTTGGCCACAGGGAATGGGTTATACTTAATAGTGCCAAGAGCAATAAAATCCCCTTAAGGAAAAGTGAACAAATATTAACAGTACCATCAAATACTTTCTTTAGTGCAAAGGTATGACAGTGAACTGCATCTTCATTTTATGCCTTGAGCAACATCAAAGGACTAAAGTTAAGTATGCAGTTGCCTCCTCAGTTGTCCTAAGAAAAGTCCCACGTTCTTGGGTGTGACACAAAGAACAAATGTTTGCCCAGCAAAGCGATTTGGTGGTTTAAGAGTCATTTGAAAGGCTTTGTGGATGATGGCACCGAGTTTAGAAGAGCTGATGTACTGGGCTGACCAAAAAAAGGGCGTTCAGAACACCTGAACGAGTTATTTGGCCAAGCCGCCAGGACAGCGATGCAGATGAAAGACACATACTGGGAGCAAGCTTGGCTATTTTCCTGCCATCGACACAAATACAGTTCACTGATCTGGGGCTAAAGGGAAAAGGAAGCAGAGAGGAAGAAGGACCAAAGACACATGAAGATGAGGATTATGCGCGGAGAGAAAGTAACTCTAATAACCGTATGACTTACTTTTGCACTTTAAGTCTGACGCCTCCCTCCCCAGTCTCATTACCACTTTATTGCATACTCTTCCAAAAAGACCTGTTGATAGTAGTTCACACGCATATTAATACTTTTCTCCTCCTCTGGAAGCAACTGGGAATCTCACCTGAAGAAGTTTCTGGAACTCAAGACTTGCTTGGTGTTGGAGGCTACGTGGGTTTTGCAGTGAGTCTAGAGCACTGCGGTCTGTCTGGACTTGCTGATACGATTGCTTTTGAGCAATTAGGGTGATGTAGGGAAGAGATGAAAGGATTATTCCAGAAATCATTAGGCTTTTGTTAATTGGCTTATTTTCACAACCTTCTCTGTTAATTGTTCGCTCCTCTGCCCTTTCCCAGAACACTTGCACCAACTTTAAGAGCAGTAATTATCATGTCTGTCATACCAGAAATATAGAAGACGAAGGAAAGAGATCGAGGCACACACTCCAAAGGTGATCCAAAGACGCTGGATAAATTCCTAACACAGCATCATGCACGACCGCATCCCCATGCCAGTAAAATGGTAGGTGCGCACGCACGCACACACTCTCTCTCTCTCTCTCTCTCTCTCTCTCTCTCTCTCACGCACGCACACACACACACACTCCATAGTAAATTCCTAAGTCATTCCACAGTCCTGTTGAACAGACTTGAAATTGTGGTGAACAAAAGCCATTCTGTTGTACTCATTTGCAAAAGATATAATTAGCCGTTCTTTCAGTTTCCTGGAAAAAGATGGCACATGCGAAAAATAATAGGTTGTCAATACCCTAAGGGTTAGCAGGATGAACTCACAAAGGAATCCATTTTGGGGCAACAACTGCTTACTTTTCCCCCTAACACCTGGGATATTTTAGGATCCCTCACGGCACGAAAGCCTGTGTCTAGAATGCAACAGTGAGTGTGCTACTGTTTCTTTTTATCGTTGTCTCCAATTTTATTTTTTTAAATCATCATCAGTAGTAAGTTTACAAAGTCTAATAACGTGGTAGAAGAGTAGCTCTAAAAAATAATTATCAGGGTGAATTTTGACCCACACGGTATATGTTAAGCAGTTACTTTCATTTTTCTGCTCAGAAGTCTTTAATCAATAAGCGTCTATTGAGGAAATGCTGTGCTTCACCCACGGCTTTCACATAATTTTGGAAGGAAAAAAAGGAAGCGTGGAAAATAGAGAAGTTAATCATAAGTTCTACATTGCAAAAAAGTTAATGTGAAACACATTAAATCAGTGTACAATTGTTGCCAATCTATCTGGAAATTTATCAATACTAAGTGATTCTTAACTGATTTTTGGACCACCACTAGCTTAAAGATGTTATGAAAACTTTGCCCCCCCCGCCAAAATAAAAAGTAGTTGGGAAAAAAACAGTGCCTGGAAATCTTGCATGCATTGTCAAAGTGTACCTTTACCTGTGGAGACACTAGGAGCAGCAGACTGAGAAGGACAACCTAAATTATGAGAGAGACAATATAGTCAGGGCTACATTCAGATCCACCCCAATTTAGGCGAGAGACAAGGTATATTTACTCCTCCAGTTTTGATGATAATAACTGTCACCAAACAGAGCAATAAGCTGACAATCACGACTGTCAGGGGAAGCTCATATTCTGCAAGGAAACTGTAGTCTTTCACTTTCAAACATGATTTCTTTTAAAGCTCCTGCTTCCCAGGACAGGTGGCTCCCAGGATCGTGCCCCAGCATTGGCAGGACGTACCTAGCATTGTAAAGGGGACACACGAATATGAGGGTGAGGGGGGCTCTTCTGATGGCCCTTTGTCAGGAAGCCAACTCCTTTCTACTGAAGAGCTGGGGTGTGCTTACGAGGCATTAAATCATCCCTCTCACCATTCAGGTACTTAACAAGACCACCTAAGATGCCGGCACACCTCCTTGACATCTCAGGGAAGAGCTTTTAGAGGAAATGTCCATGCAAGACTAAGGTATTTCATCAGGAAAATGAAGGCAGATATGAGCTCAAAGCTGGGTTGCTCCAGCAGCCCTGCCTGGACTCCCAGGCTCAGAGCGAGGGTCCAGAAGAACAGGGGTGGGGAAGACTGTCATGGTGTGTACAGAGTGCAGGGCCTGCTAGAGGAAAGACATATCTAAGGCCGACCATATCCACTAAATGAAACATCACAGTTTTCCTCCCATCACAGGGAGGAAAACTCCAAGAAACAACGAGAAAGACTCTACCAAGGAGAGAAAATTTTAGAAGGAGCACCAAAAGCAAAAATGTGAAGCCCTAGAATTTAAAGTGGCAGTTGTGAAAGTATGGTGCATGGATCCCTGGGGGTTGCTGAAATCCTCATAGAGGGTCTGCAAAGTCAAATCTGTTTTTATCATCACAATATGAAGACATCATCTCCTTCCTCACCCACCACCCTGCTGTGTTGACATCAACACGGCTGGAGCAAGAGTAACAGTAGTCACAACTGCCCAGAGGCACAGACCTAGGTCCAGGAGTGGCTGGGCAAGCTGACAGGGCAGACTCAGTGCCACGCATCCACTGCAAACAAAAGCACAAGACAGTGCTTCCAAGAAGGTCCTCAACAGAGTGTCTGACTCTTTGCGACCCCAGAGACTGTAGCCACCAGGCTCCTCTGTCCGTGGGACTTTTCCAGGCCAGAGTACTGGAGTGGGTTGCCATTCCCTTCTCCAGGGGATCTTCCCAACCCAGGAATTGAACCCAGGTCTCCTGCACTGCAGGCAGATTCTTTACCATCTGAGCCCCCAGGGAAGCGCAAACAAAGTGATGGAAAGGTTAATTGTGTTCGTTTCCATCCCTCGAGTACATGTGTTTTCCGTATCTTGTGTGGCAAATGGCGAATTCTGGCTGCACACCCAAGGGGAACGTTGGACTCTCAAGAAGAGAGCTCATTCACTTGTTTCAGTTGCAAAATTAACTGGCTGCTCCTTTTGTGAAATTTCACTTTTGCTTGAAAGAAGGAGTGACAAACTGTGGTTACTGAGAAGAGCGTATTCCGTAGACGTTTTCTTAAAAACAAAAAATTGAGTCTTACGTTAAGGAAGACATTTGACAGTAGGTGTTGCTGCTCAAGGTGAAATCGGAGCCTTCAAGGGCAAAGCAGAAAACGCGTGTCTGCCACCACCAGCTTGGCAATTTCCCAATATGTAAAGCCCCATTTAAGATCGGCAGTGATCGTCATGCCATTTGTATGATTAAATGAGTCAACATTCGGAAATCCTTAAAATTCGGTGAGCGAATATTTTCCAAATGACCAATGGCGGATGCTACAAAATCATTCACCAGTAAAAGGTCTATTCAAAGTGTGAGACCAACCAATCGATTTGAATGTAATGTTATAAAAAGATGGTTGATAGGGTTTCAGATTCTACTTTGCAACATTAAACAAATGAGCACTTGCTGAGTTTTGATACAGTACCATAAAAGAATATTCATGATGATCAGAAAAAGTAATTTAAACACTCTGCTATTTCACGTATCTCTGGAAAGCAAGATTTTCTTCTTATGCTTCAAGCAAAACAGAACAATAGATTACAATGGATTAACTGCATAAGCAGATGTAAAAACACAGCAGCCTTCTATTACACCAGACAGTAAAACATTTTCAAAAATGTAAAATAATGCTGTTCTTACACTGATATGTTCTAGAAAAACATTTTAGTAAACATCTGATTTCCATTAAAATGTAATGGGCTTCCCATTGTTCACTTAATGTTTTTAAAATTTTTCTTAGCTTTATTTATAGTAAATATTAACAGGACTTATATAAGCAAAACTTCCTTGTGTGTGTGTGTGTGTGTGTGTGTGTGTGTGCTCAGTCGTGTCCAGCTCTCTGTGGCCCCATGTACTATAGCCTGCCAGGCTCCTCTGTCCATTGGCTTTCCCAGGCAAGAATACTTGAGTGGGTTGCCAGTTCCTTCTCCAGGGGATCTTCCTGGTCCAGGGATCAAACCTGTGTCTCTTGCGTTGGTAAGCATTTTCTTTACCACTGAGCCACCTGGGAAGATCAAAAGCTCTTTAGTGTTCTCAACAATTTTTAGGAGGACAATGGATCCTGAAATAAAAGTGTTTGAGGACAAATGCACACAGTAGGTACTCGAGAAATACTTAATAAATGAAGTAAACATTGGTTCAGTTTTCTATAATAAATTATTAACAGCCTTTTAACAAGAATAAATTATTAATAACTAATTGCACATGTATATATACACCTATATTTAGTTGACTGTTAAGTGAATTAATTCAGGTTTTGTTGAGATACATCAAACAACATAAAATTGGCCATTCTCAAGTGTACTTGACTGTTATTTTAGTATAGTCATTGTGTTGTAAAACCATAAGTATTATCTAAATGTAGACTATTTTCTTCACCCTCAAAAGAAATGTCTATGAGCTGTTTAGCCCAATACCGTTCTTCCTCTCGCCCCAGCAACCACCAGTCTACTTCCCGTTTCTGAAGATTTGCCTATAACAGACATATTATATAAGTGGAATCATATAAAACATGGTCTTTTACATCTGATCTCTTTCATGTCATATGTTTCATCCATATGGTAACACGGACTTCATTCTTTTTTTAATTATTTTAATTGGAGGCTACTTACAATGTTGTGGTGGTTTTTGCCATACATTGACATTCTGATACTGAATAATGTTCCGTCTTATGGAGATACCATAGCTGTTTACCCATTCATTACTTCATTCTCAAGTGTACTTGACTGTTATTTTAGTATAGTCATTGTGTTGTAAAACCATAAGTATTATCTAAATGTAGACTATTTTCTTCACCCTCAAAAGAAATGTCTATGAGCTGTTTAGCCCAATACCGTTCTTCCTCTCGCCCCAGCAACCACCAGTCTACTTCCCGTTTCTGAAGATTTGCCTATAACAGACATATTATATAAGTGGAATCATATAAAACATGGTCTTTTACATCTGATCTCTTTCATGTCATATGTTTCATCCATATGGTAACACGGACTTCATTCTTTTTTTAATTATTTTAATTGGAGGCTACTTACAATGTTGTGGTGGTTTTTGCCATACATTGACATTCTGATACTGAATAATGTTCCGTCTTATGGAGATACCATAGCTGTTTACCCATTCATTACTTGATGGACATTTTACTTTTTTCTACTAACTATTAGGAGTATGCGGCTATGCAGACGCATGCACGTGTTTTTGTTTGAACATATGTTTTCTCTCTCAGGCATTTATGTAGGAGTGGGATTGTTGGGTCATATGGTAGTACTGTGCTTAACCTTTTGAGGAACTAAAGAGTGATTTGCACAGTTGCCGTGCCATATTACATTTGCAACATATGAGGGTTCCAATTTCTCCGTATCGTCACCAGTCTTTGCCATCATTTCTTTATAATACTCATCCTAGTAGCTGTGAAGTGGTTTCTCACTGGGGTTTTCATTTACATTCTCTCTTGATTAATGCCATTGTGCATCTTTTCATGTGCTTGTGGCTATTTACATATCTTCCTTTGAAGAGTAAGTTAAAAAATTTACTGTGACATTTTAAACTGGGTTGTCATTTTTTATTGCTGAGTTGTAAGACTTCTTCATAGATTCTAGATACTAGATGCTTATCAAATAGAAATTTGCAAATATTTTCTAAGATTCTTTTGGTTGTCTTTCATGTTCTTATAATAGTCTTGGATGCACAAAAGGTTTTCATTTCAGCGGGCACATCTATTTCTCTTTTGTGGCAGGTGCTTTTGGCATCGTATCTAAGGATCCACTGCCTAATTCAAAGACACACAAATTTTCACCTTTGTCTTCTTCTAAGATTTTTTGACTTTAGATCTCACGTTTAGGTCTTTGGTAAACTTTGGGTTAAGTTTTGTGTATGGTATGAAATGTATGATATGAAATGAGATAAGGGTCTATTTTTATTATTTTGTAGATGGATATATAGTTTCCTCAGCAAGTGCTTTAATTCAATACCTACTCATTATTGTTCCCTTGTCATGGGATGAATGATCCCAGGAAAACTCTCTGTGGCAGCTATTTTTGGCTGCCTAGCACATTTCCCATTTTCTTTTCCCTTTAAAGGCTTCTGTGCTTTTTTCCCCAGTCTGTAGAGAATATTTTAGGGTTCCCACGGTTGTAGTCCTATTGGTAAAACCTGTACGCAAGAAATGGCAGGTTGCTTAAGCTTACATTCTCTGTCATTAAAAATGAGGCATGATGTTAGAGTATCTGGCTATGAACCGTTTATAGGGTGATGTGAACATCATCCAGCGTTTAGGTCATCTCGGAGACACGTCATCTGACCCAGGCTTTAGCTGTGGCCACTCTGCCTCTCAGCCCCCATCACCAGCCACACCAGTACTGATGCAAAGAGAAACTGTAGTATATTCACGAAACTGGTAAAAACCTGAAGAGCCAAATCCCTAGTTGAGGCCCAGCCCTCATAAAAATGGCTTCTCTCATAAAATAGTTTGCCAAAAGTACAAGTGTCATAGTAAAGAAACAGATGTGTCCTACTGAAGTATTGTCTTACTTTTTTCTCTTTATTCTGGAGACATACACAAAAATTCGGGTCTGCATTCAGAGCACTGTATAGGAAAAGTGAATATAATCTGGTTGATAAAAGACACTTGCATGTTTTTTGTCTGAAAGGAAAAGAAAATAACCCAGATTTGATACCACATTTGCTTAAAATTAATCTGGAAAGAGAACGTCCTTAGTCCTAAAGTTGTCCCCCACTCTTTGGAATTCCCACAGACTGTAGCCTGCCAGGCTCCTCTGTCCATGGGATTCTCCAGGCAAGAATCCTGGAGTGGGTTGCCATTTCCTTCTCCAGGGGATCTTCCCGACCCAGGGATCAACCTGTGTGTCTCTCGTGTCTCCTGCATTAGATGGATTCTTTACCCACTAAGTCCTCAGGGAAGCCCCATAGAAAGAGAAATGCATACTCTAAGTTAGCGAAGGAGTCCTTGAGCTCATCTGTTCCAGGTGAAGAAAGTAAAGCCCATGTGACTTGCCCAGAGCACATGGCCAGCGACTCGTGTAGACGCGTCAACAGTAAGTGTAGATGGAGTCTGAGTACTGAACCGGTTTTGTTCTCACTTCAGATAATGTGTCTGCAACTGTCAGACCACCTCCTAGACTTATGGGCCCAGTGGATTTTTCTTTTTTCTTTTTTTTTTAACTCCTTATCATAAGTCTCTCGTCTAAGAAGAAAGGCAAAAGAAATAGCTACAATTTCTTTGGAAAAACACTGTTAAACAACTGAGTCTCATTTTTGCAAGACTGCAGATTTCTTTTGAATCAAAAATTACAGTTTCTAAAAATGGCTATGAGTAAATTGTGCATATGATTTTTGTATCATGTAATATTTTGAAAAATTAAGGGGAATGGAACCCAATTTCTATACCCAAACGCCACGGCTTTTACAAAAGCAGTTTGGTCATAATTATTAAAATAAAAAGATTTTTATGAGTTGTTTAATATCTAAAAATATTTATACTTTTACAATATTGTATGAGCTAAACAAGCATTCAGCTTAGTAAAGCAAAAAAATCATTTAGGGTATTATAGAGTATCTTAAGTATAATATATATAAAAATTGATTTGTTGGATCATTAGCTGACCTGTGATTAATAAAAATGCTATTAAAATAGCATTTTAAGGATAGCATAGACTTTTTTTAGTAAAGCTTTATTTTTTATTGCTAATGAAGTAAAACCCAGTCAAAATTCTTTTAAATATAGCTTACATGATTTTGCTTAAAGAAGCAACAAAGCTTAGAATGATATTAAATCACATTTTCAGGTCTGCAGAATATCTAAAATCAATACTAGGACAGTACCTAGGATGCTTATATTTTTCGTGGCATCTACATTCCTCAAGCCCTGAAACTATTCTAAACTTAGAAGCCAAGGCAACTTCTGACAAAGGATGGCCAGGATGACCATCTACCTGCAGAAATGATGTCACACAGCGTCAACAGACCCATCTTGTAATTCACTTG
Organism: Madoqua kirkii; assembly: GCA_006408675.1. Lineage (NCBI taxonomy): Eukaryota > Metazoa > Chordata > Mammalia > Artiodactyla > Bovidae > Madoqua > Madoqua kirkii. Next base: position 55,851 of record SJYC01125419.1, on the reverse strand, counting down.
GTCCACCGCTTAAAAAATTGTGGAAATCTCTATGCATTTTTGAGAGGATCTCATTACCGTATACATTGGAAATAGGCTGAAAATCCATTAATTTTGATCACATTATTTGAAATGTGTGCATTTAAATCCATGACATATGACCTCACCTGAAATGGCAGCAAGATTTTAAGTGATGCTCAGTGGGGGACACGGTACCCATGCTCATGTTTAGAAAGGTCCAGAAGGACCGTCTATGGGGAAGGACCTCCTGGGAGACATCTGAATGTTGTGGCTTTCTTTAAGGGAGGGCTTTCAGCTTTTCAGGTTAAAAACTCTCCCTGTTGTGGACAACCCAGGTGTCAGTTTCTTGGCAGACACACACCAACAAAGCTCACAGGAGAACGAAATCTACGCCATAATGAAAATACATTTGCCAACAATGAGAAGTCAGTATGCCAAGGCAGGGCTACCCTGGTGGCTCTGTGGGAACCAATCTGCCCGCCAGGGCACGAGACGCAGGTTCACTCTGGTCCAGAGAGTCCCTGGAGAAGGAAATGGCAACTCACTCCAGTATTCTTACCTAGGAAATCCCATGGACAGAGGAGCCTAGTGGGCTGCATTCCATGGGGTATCAAAAGAATCAGACACTCAGACACACACACACACACACACACGAGTCAGACATAACCTAGCAGCTAAACAATAACAGTGCCAATAAGACAAACGCCTCACATCAGAGGGTCATTCCAGCTGTTCTGTATTTAACTTTCTGTTTGAGCCATCTCGATCTACACTGTGGCAATTATAGCAATCCACAATTAATTCATACATTAAACAGATGTCAAAATATCTACCCTGCCTAACTCACAATATTTCTGTTAAAGTTATAAAAAAGTGTGTCAGATTAAAATATGCATACTTCTTGGAAGAAAGATATTAAACAGGCAAAGAAGGGCTCTATATTGTAAATTAAAACATTATAAAGACATTTTACGAAGGTAAAATGTCTGTCTGTCCCTATAAGATGTTCACCTTTTTTGTGTATTTCCTTCTAGTCCATGATATTCAAGGTTTTTATGTTAAGTTTTTAGTTCACTTTAGCTTTATATGCTTAGTTCATCAAGATGAAATAGCATTTTCATTATCATTTGCGATTATTGACACTAGATTAAAAAATTCATATCATGAATTCTTTTAGATTCAGCAAATCTGCATGTAAATAGAATAGTACCTACAGAATCCTATATGACCAAACTTAACAGTATTATTTAGGCTCACACATTGCAGGTAAATTAATTAAATCTATTGGTTAGTAGAAAGTAGGTACCTTCAAGATAAGATAAAGGGGAGTGAACCCACTTTGCCATCCAGGAGAAACCAATGTAAAGGGCTGCATCGATATCTGGAAGAAGAAGAGCATTAATAGAAAATACACAGGAGACAAATAGACCTGGGTCTGAATCTTGCGTCTGACTTTGAACTCAGGTGACCTGGGAAAAAGTCACTTCATATTCTCTTTATTGGTGTAATCTTCAACTTTTTTCTTTCTTTTTTTACTCTTTCTCCTGTCCTTTCTGAGTCAGGCCCTGTAACTGCATCTTTGACACCCTAAGCTACCCCTCATCCTTTATTTCTTTGCTTAAATCAGCCAGCACAGTTGGTTTCTTTTGTTATTAGCTAAAAGACACAAACTGATGCCACAGTTAACGGACTGAGCTTTGATCTGTGCCGTTATGTTTACGTAATTAAATAATCCTTTTAACACATCTCAGGGGGCTGAGCACCAGGGCATCTTGGAGAAAACACACTCATATACAGTTTTCCATCAGCCGACTCAGTTCATAGATAACCCAGTTCCAGGGAGTCTTTGTACGATTTTGGTGTGGAATGCTAGGCAATCCATGGAACTTTTCTGTTTCATAAAAGTTGACGCTCTTTACTTGCCTAATATTATCTGCCTTCTTATCTGATTCTTAGCTTGAATCACGTTCTTTATTAACACTACACTGAGTGGAAGAGCGATTCTAACGGCTTTTCTAGAATCCTTGGGATGTGCCGACCTGGAATGCGGTCCCTATAAGCCACACTTCACATCCATTTAGGTTGTGGAGAGAGGGAGGGCTTCCCTGATGCCTCAGTGAGTCGAGAATCCACCTGCAATTGTCCCAGCAGGAGACACAGGACTTGCGAGTTCAGTCCCTGGTCCAGGAAGATGCCCTGGAGAAGGAAAGGCAACCCACTCCAGTATTCTTGCCTGGAGAATTCCATGGGCAGAGGAGCCTGTTGGGCTACAGTTCAAAGGGTCACAAAGAGTTGGCCGTGACTAAGAGAGAGAGGCAGGGCTTATGAGGAACTCATTTATTGACCAAGCGCCCTTCACTGATGAGTGCGGAAAGAAGCCGCCTTTAAAAGAACTCACTCCTTTTCTTTGCTCCTTTAATGCTTCTGTTCATTCTGATATGTTTTTAAATAAAATATTAAAAATCTTCAGAGCAGTGAAAGCATGCAGATTAGGTGAAGGAATGAGGACTGTGTTAGTCTGTAACAGGGATGGAGCGCAGGTTTCAGCAGTGAAGTGATGACTGCACAGGATTCAAGAAGCCAGCTCCCACGTAAATACCCCTTTGGTCTGCATGCGTTCCATCTGGTAAGTAATGACTAATAACCACATGACTCTAATAAAAAGACTTTCTGGGCGAGGGTAGGAAATTCCCACGTACTCTCTTCAGCTGGTTCCTGAGAGTGTATGGAGTGACTCAGATCTAAGGGGTGGCTTAGCAGACCACCTTCCATTTGCCCCACTTCCTTTTCATTTGACATAAATGAAATTGATGCTTTTGAATATACTTCTATATTTATAAATTAATTATGAGACCATCAAAATTATTCTATGTGACAGTCGCTCAGTCATGTCTGACTCTTTGCAACCCCATGGAATTCTCCAGGCCAGAAAACTGGAGTAGGTAGCTTTTCCCTTCTCCAAAGGATCTTCCCAACCCAGGGATCAAACTCAGGTCTCTCATACTGAAGGTGGATTCTTTACCAAAAAAAAAAAAAAACTCACTCTATGGAATCAATCAAATTGTGTTTGCAGATTCATTTTTTAGTTCCCTAGAGAAGCTTATGGTTATAATATTGAAAACAGTTTAGTTAATTTTTCATTATCAAGTGCAAAACACAAATCTTCCATAAACGCCAGGGAGTCAGCTGATATTTAAAGACTTTAAAGAAAGAGGATCCCTCCAACAAAAGAGTCACCATCTAAATACATTTTATATGTATTTCAAAGCACTTCTGCTTTAGCCAAAGCCTATATCTTCCTGTTATAATATTCTTAAGTAAAAAAAAATCATACCATTTGTGGAATAACATGAGAAAATAACAGTTACTCTCTGAAATTAAATACTTCTGGAGTTAACTAACAACTTAGGAATTGAAATAAACAACAATAGACTAAGTTCCTTGAAGTCAAATTTTACATATATCCTACCTACATGTAAAATTTCTTATTCATTTTGACTATTAAATACAAATAAAATTGGATTTTAGACACAGAATTGAAATCCTATCTTGGTCATTTATTAAGAAATCTCAGATAAATGGCTCGACCCTTCTGAATCTCACATCTCTCATTAATAAACTATGGGTAGCAAGAAATATACCATAGGTTGATGATCTGGGTTAAATAAGATATGTGCAATAACATGGCAAATCAGTATCAAAATATCTGTTCTTATTATTACAGACAGAAATTTATGTCAAGAGTGAGGAATATCTCTCAACCTTTGGCCATAATAATCAATGATGATTTGAGATTTTCATACAACTGATATTAAAACTGAAGCATTCATTGAGCATTTATACAAACTCTGAATAGATTCACATGAAATCATTATGAATATAACTATACTACATTATAAAATGCAATCATATGGCAGGAATCTATGAATAACAATGTTGAAAAAACCCATCAGATGTGTACTTTAGTTAAGACATAGTGAATACTGCATAAATAAGCAATATTTCTTTATATATTATTTGAAACACAACTTGGCAGGTAGTGTTGAATGAAGGCCTTTCCCCTTCTGATGAATAGTCATGGGACAATTACTCATTTTTACTTTCTTTAAAATCAATTCTTCAATTATGGACTTGTAAAAAATATGTTTGTAAATAATCACTTAGTCTCAGGAGTTAAAAAAGGACAGCCATCAGCTTAAACACCAAAGTCATATTTCTAATTTTAATGCTTTAGAATTTAATGAATTTTTTTGTGCCAACATAATCTTTGGAAGAGTAACGTGTTTTTACTGCCATCTGAAACATGGTGGATGCTAGCTCTAAGTAGTATATTATACTGTTTTATTTAAATACTTTTGGAACATAGGGTAAATTGGATAATAAGGCAACATAAATGTGCTATTAAAGTTCTATGTGAGTAGAAATATATCAAGTGATTTTTTTTGAAAGATGTGGTCACATGACAGAAGTATGTATCTTTATTCTATTTTGGGAGTGAATGCATTACGTCTCTACAGCTGGAGAACCATGCCATTCCAAAAAGCTCCATATTAGATCATTTTTTGGAAGAAACTTTGAAAATAACTATGAAAAATAAGTTTGAAGGCTCCTCTGAAATTTTCAAAGATAATTTTAAAGAAATGTAAGAAGAATTGAAACCAGACACAAAACAATCCAGGGCACCAGTCAACAATTTCTTGTGTTTTTTTGGCCTTTTTGTTTTTTCCAGAAATGTTTCTGTTACTTGTAAAATTGCTAATTTAACAATTAAAACAAATCACAGTTTTTCATCCCTGCCATTGTATGATTTTTTCAGCCCATAGATTAATTCCTCCTAAAAATGTTGATAATAAATTACTAAAAAGTCTTTTTAGTATCAGACTGTAACTTCATAGGCATTGTACTTTGTCACAAAAATTAATGACACAGTTTATATGAGATGAGAGGATGACTCTGAAAAACATATTATGGAAACCTTAAGAACAGGGAACAACTTTTGCCACTGTCCTATGGTGAAGTATTTCAAAATGCTATGATTTACCGCTGTCACATAGTAACATATTTCAAAATGCTGTGAGAAGTATCAGGATAAAAACAGATCAGTCACTACAGACAGCTGGTGTGATGCTCTCCCCAATCTGCTGGTACAAAAAGGGATACAGAATGGAAATGCCCTTCCACTATATGTTCTGCAAAAGAGGCTCTAAATAAATGTCAGGGCTTTTTCTCCTTCTCCCTAGAGAATTAACAGGACTAAACAACTTAGGACAAACCAGTCAATGTATTTACATAACCTTCAATCAATCAATAAGTTTGATACCCTTAAGGGAGAGTCCTCCCTCCCTCCCTCCTTTGCTCTGTGTGTTTTGTGTGTGCTTCTAATTATTTGGGAATTTCGTAAATTTTATATTTCTATCATTTCATTAGTTGCAAAGACTGCTTTCTTCTGTTAGTTGAAAGAAAAAATATTACATTTACTGAGCATTAATGATTTATCAGTGCTTAGCTAAGGTTTATATGTACAAAGACCTAAAATGGAATAAATCCCTGATGGGAACAGTGCTCCTAATAGTAAGAAACCTGCATGGAGATTATTTCAACACAATGTGACAAGTGCTAGAAGGATTGTGCCAGGTGTTAGTTAATCTTTTATTTGGGGATATTGATCTATCTTTGCTAAATTAATTCAAATGCTTTTGTGCCACACTGCATTACAATCACTTGTTCCTGCACTGGAGAAAGCTGAGCTAGTTTTCTCAGTAAAATATTTCTGATTCTTAATAGTCTTCTGTTGCTGTCTGAGGCTTCTCTGGTACTCAATTGGTAAAGAATCCGCCTGCAGTGCAGGAGACCCCTGTTGATCCCTGGGTTGGGAAGATTCCCCAGAGGAGAGCATGGCAACCCACCCTAGTACTCATGCTTGGAGAATCCCCAAGGTCAGAGGAGTCTGACAGGCTACAGTCCAGTCTCTTAAGTCCTGTCCAGTTCTTCGTGACCCCATGGACTGCTATGTAGCCCTCCAGGTTTCTCTGATCATGAAATTTCCCAGGCAAGAATATCAGAGTTGGTTGCCATTCCCTTCTCCGGGGGATCTTCCCAGCCCAGGGATGGAACTCACATCTCCTGTGTATCCTGCATTGCAGGCTGATCCTTTACCCATTGAGCCACTGGGAAAGCCCCCTCATTTCAGTTATAAGAGGCTCATGGCAACAATGAGAGGCCTCTCTCACCCTGAGAGGAATGGATTTGCTATATTTCTGCGAAAATAGTTTTAATTCATTTGTAATGTATATTCTTGAAGTTTTTGGTTCTTTACACAATGTACTGACTTTATGTTACTTAACAAAGCAAATTATGTTTTTTCATAACCTCATATATTATGTGTGTATCTTTTTTGAAATATATGAAATATTGAAGAGTTGAAGTATATTAACATTTTTTAGGATTTTTCCCTTTTGCTGTTAAATCTATGATAACATGTATTATATACACTTTATACTATAATGACATTAGCAGATGCAAGCATTTAGTAAATTGAATTTAGAAAACCAATGAGATAAATATTAAAATACAAATACTCATTCACTTCAATTATTTGAAGCCTAGAGTTTGAAAATTTTGACAGGGAAAAATGACATTCTCCCTGAAGTATGGGAAAATAGTGATATATTTGCATAAAGTTTCTAAATTCTGTAGAAACTGAAGACACTTTACAAGGTTTTCTGGGGTCAAGTGTTAAATAAAACAAATGTAAAGCAATAAACACAGTTGGAGTTTCGTCCAACCAGTGATGGATAAGCTATAATTTCACCAGTTAGTCCTAAAGGAAAAGTTGTAAAAACAAAAGGCATAGCTCATTTTCCTGTAAAATCCTAACTGTTCTATAAAGGAAGGTCAGACAATTTTCACCCCAAAGAGTAGCTATTTAGCGCAATGCAGTTAAATATATAGCATGTGTACACGAGGCTCCTCTTGCCATCTATCTTCATTCTCCTCGCAAAATTAAGCCAAAGAGTTATCAGTTTAAGTTTAAGATGTATATGAGAGTTGAAGAAAAAAAAAAAAGGGCTGCGCTAATCAAAACCATGGTGGCTGTATACATCATCCCCAAGCCATCACTCGTGCGCGATATATGAAGCCATTAAAACACACGGTTTAAGGCAGAGCGAGGCGCCAAGTAATTAGAACCTGGGTGGCACCTGCACAAGTTTCTTGTTTTTATTTTTATTTTCTCACTACTAAGACATCAGAACTCCTTCCAAACATCCCTAGAACAGCACAGCCTAGTTTTAGGATTGAGTGGTTTTGTCTAGGTCACCTCTCTTCCTCCTGAAATGGGAGAAAACGACTTGCCTTTTTTTCTTACTCTTTAGATGTAGGAGAATTATAAGTTTTTCAAGTGTAAAGGTAAACATCTGCATTCTGCCACGCTCAGGGTGGGGCCAGTGGTCTCACTACAATAGGCAAGTCCCCTTTTCCTCCTCTATGTAAATAAACCATACCTACCTCATGCAGCTGCTCTGAGATATACCAGAAAGAAAAGACATAGGAAACATTTTGGGGCAAATATTTTGGGTAAACAGTGTCCGCTATCATCTCTTGGACAGTGAGGAGATCAAACCAGTCAATCCTAAAGGAAATTAACTCTGCATATTCACTGGAAGGACTGACGCTGAAACTCCAGGATTTGGCCACCTGATGTAAAGAGTCAGAACTCGTTGGAAAAGACCCTCGTGCTGGGAAAGATCAAGAGGAAGAGGAGAAGGGGGAGACAGAGGAGGAGATGGTTGGATGGCATCACTGACTCAATGGACATGAGTTTGAGGAAACTCCAGGAGACGGTGGAGCACAGGGAAGTCTGGTGTGCTACAGTCCATGGGGTCACACAGAGTCGGACACGATTCAGCGACTGAACAATAATAATTCATCATTATAAGACTGCTCTAGCTAGAAAGTCTGCCCATGACTTGTAGATATTAGAGAACTTCCGTGGAGTATGAGACATTTCAATTTAAATTTTCTACTCTACAATAAGGGCTGGTAAACTATGCCCCATGGGTGCTCTTTGTTCTTATAAGGTCTGTGAGATAACTTTGATTTTACATTTTTAAATGGGGGGGGGGAGACTAGGAGACTAGAATTTCATGACAGGTGAACACTATATGAAATCCTAACGTTATTCAATGTCTATTAATATGTATCCATAAATAAATATGTAAATAACACAGTGTCCATAAAGTTTTATTGAAACACAGACCCATCCACCACGTCGCTTTCTCATGGAGTCTCTCCTGAGATCTTACAGCCCGCAAAGCCGATACTATTTACATCTGGCTCTTTCAGAAAAAGTTTGCCCCCAGAAAGACTGAGATGTGTGAGTTATCTGACGAAATCTGTAAGCTTTCTGTGAAAAGCAAGCCTTGAGTTAGGTGATTCTGCAGAGAATTTCTGACCTGGTCTAAAAGTTGGGTTTTCAGAACCATAAATGAAGTAATCTCATTCCTTGATGATTGAGCTCTATGTTCTTGGAGAAAGTCTAAACTTCTCTCTCAGTCTTTTTCACAACTAGCCACCTTAAATGAGTATTTTTTAAATGGAATTTTTTTGTTTGTTTTTACCAATGTAAAGAAGTCTTAGCCCAGGGGCTGACATGCAGCTGGGGCAGAATAAAAGTCAGAGCAGGTAGTGTACAAAATACTATCTCATAGAAACATGGAATATTACAACTGGAAGGAATATGACCTTCTTATTTTCCATATTTGGTACAAACGAATTTCAAATAGCTGATGAGTCTTAGAAGTAGAACTGGGAAATGAAATGAAGGTTATAGCGCCTAATACATTATTTTGAGTGAAGTGTTCACTATCTTTCTTCCATTCACTGATACTGAACCCTACAATGGAAATGAAAAATTTATAGTTTTCTGTTTTTGGAATGACAGTGTTTGCCCAGTATTTTGAGTGGGACAAAAGAACTGTGCAAGAACCAGACATTTTAGAATTTTTAAGAATTTTAGCAATAGTATCCTGACTTTCCTGAAGAAAATTCGATGAAGACACTGGCAATGTTTAACGTTTGCATAGTTCGCTCCTCTTAGAAGTTTCCGTGGTTGAAGTTTTACTTTTGATTTTTACATAAAAGAAGCAAATGTCTAAATAGCATATACTATTATAATTTTTGGTAAGCTTTCATAATGTTAACATAATTTTAACAATGTTCCACAATTTTTAGTATGGGCAAAAGAGGCCATCTAATTATTTCAAATGTTCTAAAACTATAACAACAAAGACTATTCGATTGTTTATAACAGTGTATGCTAAGTCGCTTCAGTCGTGTCCGACTCTTTGCACTCCCAGGGACTGTAGCCCGCCGGGCTCCTCTGTCCATGGGATTCTCCTGGCAAGAATACTGGAGTGGGAGCCATTTCCTTCTCCAGGGGATCTTCCCCACCCAGGGATCAAGCACATGTCTTTTCTGTCGCTGCACTGGCAGGCAGCTTCTTTACCACTAGCTCTATCCCAAGTTCAAAATCAAGGAAATACAAGTCCCAGTTATTCTCAAATTATAGCTATCCAGAATAGGACATCCATTCCATCCCCTGTGAGCTCACTGTGTTTCTATGTTTCCAATGTAATAGATGGTCATTATATAGTATATAATTCACCACATGCCTGTGTAATGAACATGCTAGAGGAAATGAATTATGAGATCAAATTTATTTTATTTTCAGATCAAGGATAAAATTTTGACTTTTAAAACTGAATTTGGTTTAGTCAGTAGACCCGTGAGACACTAGCTTCATCAAATGTTTATTGAAAGTTTAGTCACTGTGGTTTTTAAAGTAGTTTTTGTGAATTGATCAATACCAAAATTCATGGAGAAAAATTAAGTTTTAAATCAATATAATTGCTAGCTAGAAAATTCTGTATATTTTTTACTCTGTATTGTGAATATTCTAACCAGGTCCACTGATTCTAAAGATAGTTATGAGTGAAGAAGAAGAATCCAAAGATAAATATGAAAGTATGAATACTCAAATATTATAACTATTTGTTAACTGAGATCAAAAGATTACAGCAAGATTGTGCTTCTGGTACTACAGAACTTGAAACTGGGAGGAATTTTCCTCAGTGTTACATGACTTTTAACCTCTTTCTAATCCAATGTATGCGGGTACTTTATTTCCTCTTTCTTAATGATTACATTTTCCTTGCAAGTATTATTTTCAATTTCAGAATTCAGTGGTTTCTATTTTATCTCCTAGCAAAGAGGCTTGGGTTTGAATCCCATCAAGTTGGTAAAATCATATCCTGGGGTTTTTCTGAGGAAAATGTTATTCTGAAAGTTTATGAATTTACTTTGGAGCCACCTGCTGAGTTCTCAGTGGACTATTTGATAATTCAGAAACCATTTATCCTATTTTAAGAAGATTAGGAAGAGAAAACTTTATTCTAAGGTCTTTTTCTCAATCTTCTCCTATAACAAATAAATCTGGAACAAATCTTGGGGGTAAATATGTGAAAGAAATTCTAGAATTTAAGGCAGTATACTAAAGACATAAGTCTAGCATAATTTCTTTTTCGAGTTTATTCTATAGGCTCTGGGATTAAGAACAAAAATTAAATAAATAAAGGTATGCATCCTATTTTTGTAAGGAACATGATACCCTCAGTGGGTACATTTTGACAAATTTGTTAAACTAAGTGTATTTATCCAGGATCCAGGGGCTTGCACGTTCCCCCAACCTGAGCTCATTACACCCGTTTCAGTTGTTTTATTATCACAGGAATTCTCAAGATACACTAAACTGAGCTACTTGGAAAGATCAGGATGGGATGAAATCAGTGTCTTTATGAGGCAGAAGGACAGCTCAATTATTGGCAAGGAACTCACATGTGCTTTTCATATTATGGTTTCCCTCATTCCTCATGTATCACTCCAAACATTTTATAAGAATATTACTTACGTTATCCACACACATCCTCTAGCCCAGATATAAATTTTCACAGGATGACTGTATATTCAGAAGTTCTTTCATTGATCCCTGAGCATGTCTCCATATGCTGAGCAGACCTGCTTCTTTACTTGGGAGAATAAATGTATCCACTGCTGGAAACTTCTGGTTCCTGATTCCATGTGTATTTGGTTTGTCTCTCTCCCCCACTGTGCGTACAGATTATTTATGTGAAAGAAATTCTAGAATTAAGGCAGTATACTAAAGACATAAGTCTAGCATAATTTCTTTTTCGAGTTTATTCTATAGGCTCTGGGATTAAGAACAAAAATTAAATAAATAAAGGTATGCATCCTATTTTTGTAAGGAACATGATACCCTCAGTGGGTACATTTTGACAAATTTGTTAAACTAAGTGTATTTATCCAGGATCCAGGGGCTTGCACGTTCCCCCAACCTGAGCTCATTACACCCGTTTCAGTTGTTTTATTATCACAGGAATTCTCAAGATACACTAAACTGAGCTACTTGGAAAGATCAGGATGGGATGAAATCAGTGTCTTTATGAGGCAGAAGGACAGCTCAATTATTGGCAAGGAACTCACATGTGCTTTTCATATTATGGTTTCCCTCATTCCTCATGTATCACTCCAAACATTTTATAAGAATATTACTTACGTTATCCACACACATCCTCTAGCCCAGATATAAATTTTCACAGGATGACTGTATATTCAGAAGTTCTTTCATTGATCCCTGAGCATGTCTCCATATGCTGAGCAGACCTGCTTCTTTACTTGGGAGAATAAATGTATCCACTGCTGGAAACTTCTGGTTCCTGATTCCATGTGTATTTGGTTTGTCTCTCTCCCCCACTGTGCGTACAGATTATTCTGCTGCTAATGCCCGACCTGCTGTCGGAGAAGTTAAAGTAAGACATGATACATGAGACTGAAGAGAAGACATATCTGTGAAGGAGAGCTTCCAGGACAACTTAGAAAATAAACTCGAACCAAATCCCGCAATAATCTTGGAATCCCATGCTGTGAATGTCTGCTGAAACTATTGTGTGTTTGCTGAGTCTCCATAAATTTACTGCAAATACAGAATGTGCTGGAAGCTAAGAAGCAACATGATTTTGAATTCCCCCCTTAACCTATTTCACTGTTACCGTTTCAATTGTCTTATTTCACTTTTAAAGTTTTCAACAGCCAACTGATGCCAGGTTACCCAGGTTTACAAATTTGTTCTAGGTTTCATGCTATATGTAATCTGGGTATTAGAGTTGAAAGCTAAATAAGAAAAAAAGCATTAAAAAACTACCAAATGTATATTAACTGAACTGACTTCAAAAAGTACTTAACATGCAGACAGTTCTGAATTAAATATAATGACACAAACAAAAATTAATAAACACTTTTCTGATTTCAAGGGCCACAGAATTCACTTGAATCAAAATGAACATAAAACATAAGTAAACAGAATATAATTCACTTTCAGCTAAGCATCAATTCTCTGAGTAAATACCTAGGTCATATACAGACATTAACCAGTGTCTTGTTGGATCATTGTTATATTGTTGCTTTCTTGCCTCAGTGGCCTCTTCATGCTCAAATATGATGTTCCAGAACCATCTTTGGTACATAGCTGTAAGACATGCTGTTTCATTTATAAAAACTCACTTCAGCCAGATGTTCAGCATAGGTTATTAGGAACATCCATCATATTTTTAAAAAATTCCTTACAATGTGCTAGACAAGACATCTGTGTATTCAAAAATAATCGAAGCATGAAGGAGGACAATCTCCTTTGCTTTAATGTTCATATCTATTCAGGGTCAATCAAAGTATGCCAACATTTGAAGAAGCTAAAAATGAGTATTTTAATAGACATGATACTTTCCATTTGCCACATCTTACAATGCTAAAATTATGCAATTGTCCATTATCTGAAGACTTTAAAAAGTATCATTGGTTATTAATATACACACTAAGAATTTTTAAGCTTCATTATTGTGTGAATTGGTCTTCCCCTTGACCCATGTCAACTCACCCTGTCACAATTACACTTACTGTGCAAAACTCATGGATAACCCTTCTCTGAGGAAGAGACATCTACAAGGGTTTTCTAAAGCATCCTCCCATCTAGACTCAAACTCCATTATCTAAACTCAAACTCCCTCCTGTTTCAGGGAGACGATGACACCAGGCCAGACTTACTCATAAAAACATGGAGCTTATAGGCTGTACTGAAGGTAGAGGCAGATACTCAGCTCCTTCTAATTATTGCTGTGTAGAACTGTAGAGTCTATTTTACCATGTATTTGCAATTTCAAGAGATTGCAAACTTTTTCTGTTGTTATGTCACATGATTATTTGGGGGGTGGGGAGTCAGACATTTGATGAGCCAGTTTCTCTCTGGAGAAGGAAACGGGAACCCACTCTTACCTGGAGAATTCCATGGACAGAGGAGCCTGTTGGGCTAAAGTGTGTGGAGTGGCAAAGAGTTGGACATGACTGAGTGACTAACGCTTTCATCTACCAGCTTAATCTCGAGGTCTAACTGTCTGTGTCTGATAGCAAAGGATGCCCAGTTGAGGCTTGCAAAGACTTTTCATTTTCCCTTAAGATCAAATCCCGCCCTGAGTCTATGACTTTCTGAGAACAAGGTTATCTTCCATCCCCAGCAGTTAAGCCAAACTTCCCAATACCAGATGACTACCTCGTTTTTCGTTTGTTTCACTTTTGCTTTCCCTACTCTTTCTATTTTTCCTAAAATAACCCCCCTTGATTTGACTTATCCATTCAGCTGACTCTTTGCTTTTAATGTCAGCCAAGAGCTTGTCTAGTACAAAACTTCTCTGACCCATTCGACTCTCTCTTTCTTTCTCCTTCCTTGAAATCTGTCGACCTTTCTACTGTGCCGTATCCACTGGCATCATTTACAAGAATGACAGAATAAGTAAGTTAGAGTGGAACTCGGGTAGAACATGGTGTCGTCAAACCTGTTCACTTTACACTGATCCAGACACAAGAACAGGCTTGTCTAATACAACAAGTTAATAAGTTAATGGTAGAGAAATTACTCCAATTCTGCTTATATTTTGTTCCATTTATTGTCTTATCGATGATATTCAAAGCTCCTCCAAGACAAAACCATACTCTTTCTTTCTTTTAAACCCATGTTATGACAGTATGACCTGGAGAAGGAAATGGCAATCCACTCCAGTACTATTGCCTGGAAAATCCCATGGACAGAGGAGCCTGATAGGCTATAGTCCATGGGGTCGCAAAGAATCGGACACGACTGAGCGACTTCACATTCACTTTCACCTTTCATGACAGTATGAAATGCAAGTTGCTATGAAAAACTTTTAAAAACCTAAAGAGCTGAAGAATTCTCAGAACGTTGTCCCAAACGGAAATATAGACATTCGGAGACAGAATGAAGCTGTGTTCTACAGAGGAGTCAAAAAGCAACAATCTGAGACAAAGCCACAGCGGACTTGGCTCCTGTTTGGCGGGTCAGCTGGGTCCACCACGCCTCTGCATCCACCCCCAGCACCCCTACCCAGAACACAGATGAGCCTGGGTGAAGGCTTTCCTTTGATGAAGCCCATAAAGATTGATCGTGTGGTTAAGAGAATAAGTGATGAGGACGGCAACGTAACCTGAGGCTACCGTGATTACGAGGGTGACTGAGGTTGGACTGAGTTATTTCCTATCACTTTATGCAGCTATAATGGATATTTCATCTGGAGCACTAACTCCTTCTGTGGTTAAATGTGGATGTGTTCATGCAAATCACAACTGTTTACTAAGTGTTCTAGTAACTTATGCAATAAATTTTGAGTATCATAAGTTTATATGCATCACATTCAGTTAGCATGCATTTGCACAAATAAAACTGCGATGATGCAATTTATTGAATTTGTGGCTTTGCTTAACCCTCCAATTCCCTGACCCTTTCAGATGTTGCTTCTCAGTACAACTGTGTAATTCTCATAAAGCTTGTTTTAAAATATTCTCTCTCCAAGTTCATCTAAATGCCATAATACCTGTCTGGGTTTTATGAACCAGGATTTTCCTTCTTCATGATTTCTGGAGAACAATATAATAGAGAAAAAATGGATATAGACTTTAGGACTAGTCAGGCCTAAGTCTGAATCTGAAGTCCACAATTTTCCAGTCTCTACAAATTACAGTCTACCAATCAGGTTACAAAAAGTTGTTTCCTCAGTTCACACACTGTATAATAACGCCAGCACTAAAATAATAACCAGAATCACGGTAGTCAGTTGCTCTGTCTGTCAATGTTAGAACTCTACTGCTACTGCCTAGACTGTGCAAACAGGCTCAATGTCTCTATCAGAAACAAATCAGGGGAATCACAGCTAGAGTGACTTAGATTAGATAAGGGAAAGGATTCCCTGGACGCTCACACCCATTGTCCCAAAGACTGAAGTAGGGGCTTTCAAGCCCTGGAAGGGAGTTAGTGAGAAAGAGACAATTAGCTTAAGGGGTTCCATCCTCTGGAGTGATTTTCACAAAATTCGTGCCTTAGTATTTCTACATCTATGATAAGACCCAGGTATGTTTTAAGAGAGTCCCATCATTAAATGATGACACATAACATGGTTAGAAAAAGCACAAGATTTGGGAGTAACATAGGCACACTGCTGCTGCTAAGTCACTTCAGTCGTGTCTGACTCTGTGCATCCCCATAGATGGCAGCCCGCTACTAGATATCAAATAGATAGCCAGCAAGGACCTACTGTATAGCACAGGGAACTATACTCAATATTTTGTGATACCCTATAAGGGAAAAGAATCTGGCACCCCACTCCAATACTCGTGCCTGGAAAATCCCGTGGACCAAGGAGCCTGGTGGGCTGTAGTCCATGAGGTCGCTAGGAGTCAGATATGACTGAGTGACTTCACTTTCACTTTTCGCTTTCATGCATTGGAGAAGGCAATGGCCACCCACTCCAGTGTTCTTGCCTGGAGAGTCCCGGGACAGGGGAGCCTGGTGGGCTGCCATCTCTGGGGTCACACAGAGTTGGACACGACTGAAACGATTTAGCAGCAGCAGCATATGTACAATTGAATCACTCTCAGGTACACCCGAAGCTAACACACCATTGTAAATCAATTATACTTCAAAAAATAAAAAGCACAGGCTGAAATGGAAAGCAAAATATAGAAGCACAGTCTTTTGAACTTGAAGTGAGCCCTAAGAGCAACTTGATTCCACTCAGAAAAAAAATGAAAAGAAGGACTGAGATTCTGCATCTGTGGCTCCCGTATCTTTCTTTCTCACTCCCATCCTCGCAACAGGATTTCAAGTTTGAGCATCATATTGTGCTCAGCTTGTAAGGACATCCGGGAAAATGGAACTGCGCAAGAGGCCTCCCGCTCCTTTTGTCCATCAGACAAGGGCCACATGTTGGAGCTAATAGGCTATTCTGTTCTTATCTTCCAGAACTCCCACATCTCAGAAAATCAGCATGCAGCAGAAAAACAACCTGGATGCTGGCCTCATCTCAAGAGCTAGCCAGGCTTTGGTTCCTGCCCTAGGATTTCCTGACCGGGGAGTCAAAATTCCACACTTAAGCCATGCTGTCACTTAGATGGGTTCCATTGTGATGGTCTATCTACAAACCAACATTTTCTGAATAGGCCCTTGTTCCTTTTGGTGATTTCCTAAGGCAGCCTTATCAGTGCTCTGATGTATAGTAACCTGATAAGTCTTTATTTAGAACCCATATATCACTCCTTAACCTTTGAGGCAGGCTTCAGAAAGGCCGCAAGCAGCCAAGTCTTTCCCACTCGAGCAATGATGAAGCGTTCACCACTATTTGACACAAATTAATCAGGTATCGTTTTGGCAGAGACTTAGGTCTCAGGCTCTAGTAAGGTCTCTCAACAGTGATGTCAGACTCTGGAGCACTATCCACTTATCCCTAAGAAGACTCGAACTCTTGTGAATGTAGGTGTATATGTAAGTTTTCAGCTCACATATACACAAAATCGGTATCTAATACAATTATATTGGTTTAAGTCAATATATTTTTTCTATTTAAAAAAAAATTGAAATGCAGTTGATTTACAATGTTGTGTTAAATCAGCATATGTCTTAAGGAGAAATTCTTATACCAGGACATAAAAGAAGTGAAAATTTCCAAAAGTCAAACTTTACCAAAAAAAAAAAACAAAAACAAAAAAACCCCACCTCTTTTTATAATGACTTTTCCTCATACCTAAACTAACTGCATCTTAAGTGTCTATAAATGATTGATGTTCAGAAGTGCTATGGCCAACAATTTTTGGTATGGTTTGGCAGAATAAGATCCATGTCAGAAATGTATAGAGACACAAACACCTTATTACTTGAAAATCATGGTATAAAGTCAAAAGTTGTCAGGTGAACACTGAAAATAGTTTTCTGATTAGGCTATGTTTATTTCAGTAGTCATGTATGGATGTTAGAGGTGGACTGTGAAGAAAGCTGAGCATCAAAGAACTGATGCTTTTGAACTACGGTGTTGGAGAAGACTCTTGAGAGTTCCTTGGACTACAAGGAGATCCAACCAGTCCATTCTGAAGGAGATCAGCCCTGGGATTTCTTTTGAAGGAAAGACGCTAAAGCTAAAACTCCAGTACTTTGGCTACCTCATGAGAAGAGTTGACTCATTAGAAAAGACTCTGATGCTGGGAGGGCTTGGGGGCTGGAGGAGAAGGGGACGACCGAGGATGAGATGGCTGGATGGCATCACGGACTCGATGGACGTGAGTCTGAGTGAATTCCAGCAGTTGGTGATGGACAGGGAGGCCTGGCGTGCTGCGATTCATGGTGTCGCAAAGAGTCAGACATGACTGAGCGACTGAACTGAACTGATCCAAAATTCAGTCTGAATTTGGTACCCTGATGGGGCCTAAAGAAGAAGGAAGCCTACCAGAGCTTTTCCAAGCTGCTCCTAGATTCCATTCTGAGACAACTCATGATCTGTAAACACATTTTGAGAGGTGCTCATTTTCATTCAGGTTTTGTAATAGGCAGCATTCTGCTTAGAAAAACTAGCCTTTGAAGTCAGCCTGGAAGGATAAGTGGTCGCCTTCCAGGCTCTATGTGATGGGGGAAGACCAGGTTGCTTAGCAGAGGGTGTAGAGACAAGAGACTCCTCACACATGGACTAAAGAAACAGCACCATATACAAATTTGAATTCCAAGAAGACTAAAAACCCAAGTGTGAATGGCAAAGCTAGTTTTAAAGCCTGTTACTACTATTATTGGGCTTCCCAGGTGGCACTGGTGGTAAAGAAGCTGCTTGCTAATGCAGGAGATGCAGGTTCAATCTCTGGATCTGGGCCAGGAGGATCCTCTTGAGTAAGAAATGGCGACCCCCTCCAGTATTCTTGCCAGGGGAAACCCATGAACAGAGGACCCTGGTGGGCTACAGTCCCTGGGGCCACAAAGAGTCAGACATGACTGACGACTGGGCCCACACGATACTACTATTAATAAGTAAAATAAGAATGATGGTTATAGTAACATGGGTTTGGAATTCTTTATTCTAAAAGCACAAAGCACAAGGTAAATAAAATTTTGTCAAAATTAGGAGTTTCTATTCAACAAATATCAAAATCAGCATATTTTAAAATATCTTTGCAATAGCAAACGCTGACAAAGGGCAGATGGAGAAAATGTAGAAGGGATTCAGAAACAGGAAACTCGAAAGACTTATAAGCACATGCAGAGATTCTCTAACTCAGAAGTAATTAGCAAACATTAAAATCAGCAGCAGTGATCTTTGACTTTAAACACATGAGATTGGGGATGAGGGAAAAGACGATGCTCTGTGTCCCCTCTGTGCTGTGTAACCAAGAAATGAGGCCGGCAGCAAGGTCAAGAGCATGTAGACCGAGCAGTCTCCTTCAAGATGAAACAGGAACACTCAGACAGATAGTTTTCAAAAGGATCATCTTTGCCTGGACTGTGGCCACAGGGAGCTGGCTACCTCTTGGATGTCTCAGTTCAATTCAGTTGCTCAGTCATGTCCGACTCTTTTTGACCCAATGAACTGCCGTACATCAGGCCTCCCTGTCCATCACCAACTCCTGGAGCTTGCTTAAACTCATGTCCATAGAGTTGGTGATGCCATCCAACCGTCTCACCCTCTGTCAGCCCCTTCTCCTCCTTCCTTCCATCTTTCCCAGCATCAGGGTCTTTTCTGAGTCAGTGCTTCATATCAGGCGGCCAAAGTGTTGGAGCTTCAGCATCAGTCCTTCCAGTGAACATTCAGGACCGATTTCCTTTAGGATGGACTAGGTGTCCGTCACAGTGTAAATGAAAAAGTCATAAGCAGGCCTGTTCTCAATGGCCCTGAGCAGTGAGACATACACATATTTAAAGTTTGGATTAAAATGTACTTGCTGTTCAGCTGCTAAGTCGTGTCTGACTCTTTGCAATCCCATGAACTGCAGCACGCTAGGTTCCTCTGCCCTCCACTATCTCCTGAGTTTTCTCAGATTCATGTCCATAAGTCAATGATGCTATCTAACCATCTCATCCTCTGCCACCTGCTTCTCTTTTTGCCTTCAATCTTTCTCAGCATCAGGATCTCTTCCACTGAGGCGGCTCTTTGCCTCAGGTGACCAAAGTATTGGAGCTTCAGCATTAGTACTAAATTCTATCAAAAGTTCTGAAGGACTGACTCAGTGCAGGAAGCATCCCGCTTGTCATTTTCATGCAACATCTTGAGGTCTTTCTGGCTCCTCTCAATCCTTTCGGTTTACTTGAAGTACATGTATCATGCAGATTTTAAGACTGGTTCTACTCAGCTATGAAGCTTGACTTCCTCTAGCTGCTAATGTCCAGGCTAGGCCATTTCTAGTGATGTGTGTAGCAAGACATCACATTTCATTGTAATATTCATATATGCTGTCAATCATCCTGATTGACTGGATGCATGCTCTTTCCTTCTTCTTTGGCCACTGCTGATGAATTGTTACTTCTCAGCTCATCTTCCTATTGCGGGTGAAGGACAGAATCCGCCCTGGCTCTCTGGCCCAGGTGAGCGGTGATGTTTACTCCTGTGTTGGGTTCTAGTGACTTAAGCGCTCTAAGAGTAGAGCGTGGAAAACTTCTTCCAAATTCCATGCGATGCTCATTCATTATTTAAATATTTAACACATATTAACGCAATACACACACACAAATTATAATATAATATACATCTCCAGCCAAACAAATGTTGCACTAGCTTCAGTTTTTCTCAGTGCACTGGCAGTTTGGATGTTGTGAATTCCTGAGAAAGGTTTTGCTAGGGGAGGGGTCTGATGTCTCACTAATATCAGACTATTACAAATATTGCTGATATGAACTCAGAAATTGAAAGTAAGATTCTCTGGTGGCTCTAGCGGGAAAGAGCCTGCCTGCCAATGTAGGAGACTTGAGAAACTTGGTCAGGAAGATACTCTGGAGGGCATGGAAATCTACAATAGAATTCAAGCCTAGAGAATCCCAAGGACAGAGGACCTGGCAGACTACAATCCATGGGGTCACAAAGAGTCAGGCATGACTGACGTGACTTAAGCTCGCAGTAGAAAAGGAGGATCACCATGGTCTCCGTGCCTCAGGGAATTCATCTCGGGGAGCTGAGTGGAGACTAGTCAGTGTTGGGTTGAACCTGGTGAACTGTACATGCTTCATGCTGCAAACATGCTGTGAACGCCGGCTCAAGCAGCGTCATGTGGACGCAAACACAGTGGAAATGGACGCACATAGAAAACCGGCTTCTTCCCCAGAGAGCATCTGAGAAGGCCTGCTCATTCTGTACGTGTGGTCAGGGGAAAGGCTCACAGTGCTGGAAGAAAAACCCACTTGCCCGCGGGTTTGACCTTGCCTATGCCTTTGGAATGTTGCTGGTTCTTAAGCCAGATGGGTTATGGATAAGATTTGAGGTTAAAAGCATATGAAAATTAAAACCCACCTGAAAGTCAATGGATAGCCCTATTGATTTTTATAGATTTTTCAGGGAAAAGGGAACTTACAAACAGAGGAATGAGCTCAGCACCCAGTTATGAAAAAAGTCCATTCTGGCACTAAAATTCTGTGACTTTTACATCAAGCATAAAACATATATAAGGCTGAATGAGTATAGCAGGACGAGTTGGCATGTAAAAAGAGTGGGGCCATTTGTACTTTTAAGACTGATGCTGTAGCTGTGGAATAGAAGAGAGGGAGAGCTGAGACCTCCCACTCATACTCTGTGCAACTTGTTCCAGTCACTTTCATTCCATGAGCGTTTCATCATCCACAATATGTGGGTAATGCCCTCACCCATGGATCCTGTAATGCGACCAAGCCCTTAACATGTACTCAATGAAAAGTAGTTTTGCAAGTTACACATATTTTCATTTTTACGTAATTAATGTTTCTTTCTATCTACATTTCAACAAGGAACATTTTGAGAGAGTCATTTCCTAGGCAGGTTGATTAGAAGTCTAGGGGTCCCCAAGGAGAGAGGGGTCTGGAATTTTCAAGGAGGAAGAAAGGACAAACTTTTTTTCTTCTCTACATTCCTTAGGATTATATAACAACAATGTATTCCGCCTGAGGACAGTCTCTGGATTAAACCTTCTGGCTAATGCTGTTATCTTAAAAGTTAAATTATGGGAGTAGGTCTGGTGAGGTCTTACAACCTCCAGACATTCTTTGGATTCACCGGAGAGTATATAACTTCATTGCTAACACTAGCAAGTGGGTACTCTTTCTACCCCTTTCTGATGCCTATACCCCTTTCTGATGCCTATGTCAGAAGCTTTCTCTATCTCCTTTATACTTTAATAAAACTTTACTACACAAAAGCTCTGAGTGATCAAGCCTTGTCTCTGGCCCCGGATTGAATTCTTCTCCTCCGGAGGCCAAGAATCCCGGTGTCGTGATTCAACAACAATCTTTCCATTTTAAGGACAGGATGTCAGAGCCTCAAAGTTTTTGAGAAGCTACTTATCGTAGAAACACCCAAATAGTCTGGTGTCTTAAGCTCAACTCAATCTCGAGAAAAAATTAAATCAACCCTGGTAAGCCATACATCTTAATTATCAGCGTAACAGGGAAGAGATTTGAGAGTGACTTACATCGTAACAAATCTTTGCATATAATATGTTTATGTATTTGTACATTTATGTTTGAAAGCCTGTGCACATGTGGGTGTGTGTAAGCATGTCAAAATCAGAGGTGACTTCTTACATACATTGTTGTGAAGCTAGAAATGACAACTAAAAGAAAAATACATCCTCTTAGAAAATACTTTTGTCCACAATTCACAATCACAGCAACAATTAGGTCCTGGGCGTTTGTTTTCTCTTTGTAAATTGAAGTCTAGTTGATTTACAACATTATGCTAGCTGCAGGTATACTGCAAAACTATTCAGATACCTATCTACCTACATATGTATCTTATCTATATGCTTTTTCAGACTCTTCTCCATTACTGGTTCATTACAAGATATTGAGTATAGTTTCTGGTGCTATACAGTAAAACCTTGTTTATCTATTTTATATACTAAGTAGCTTGTATCTTGGAGAAGGCAATGGCACCCCACTCCAGTACTCTTGCCTGGAAAAATCCCATGGACGGAGCAGCCTAGAAGGCTGCAGTCCATGGGGTTGCTGAGGGTCAGACACGACTGAGTGACTTCACTTTCACTTTTCACTTTCATGCACTGGAGAAGGAAATGGCAACCCACTCCAATGTTCTTGCCTGGAGAATCCCAGGGATGGGGGAGCCTGGTGGGCTGCCATCTATGGGGTCGCACAGAGTCGGACACGACTGAAGAGACTTAGCAGCAGCAGCTTGTATCTGCCAATTTCATGTGTGTGTATGTGTGTGTGTGTGCCTCTCAGTCATGTCTGACTCTTTGTGATCCCATGAACTGTGATCCACCAGGCTCCTCTGTCTGCAGGATTCTCCAGGCAAGCATACTGGAGTAGGTTGCCCTTCCTTCTCCAAGGGATCTTCCCGACCCAGGGGTCAAATCCATGTCTCCTGCCTTGACAGGTGATTTCTTTACCACTAGATAACTCCATAGCCCTAATGTATTCTCCTCACCCCCTTTCTCCTTCAGTTACTACATGCTCATTCTCTATATCTGTGAGTCTGTTCCTGTCTGGTTTTTGCCAGAGGTTCAAACAATGTCGTTTGAATTAGAGCTTTAGAATCAACACCGCGTGCACTGCAGACTGAGCAATAAACTTCCACAGAGAAATTTCTAATTTTGGTCTTTATATTAGTATCCAAGGCCTCATAAGGCTTTGAGAAAGAGGGATAATAAAAATAATGCGGAGTGTTTAAGATTATATATTTCCCAGTTCTTACATATTTATATTCTCCTAATTTTCCATCAACACACTTGACTATACACCCTTGACAATACTTTTGTAGAGATTCTGCCACAAATGAAACACAGATTCACTGAAGGAACACAGCATCTTTACCCCAGGGCACTTCAGCGTGAATTAGGTAGGGCAAATATGCAGACTGGGTTCTACCAGGTAATGACTTCAATTAATAATTAATAAGAGAAGGAATTTAACAATCATAAGAGGTGAAATTTGTCAGGCTTGTTCTTGGATAGAAAGCTTCAGGTCATTCTGAGTAAACCTGGACAAAGACATAAATCAAATTAAACAAAGGGATCCTTTTGAGGGTTGAAATTCTGCTCCTTCCTTTTGTGTATACAAATTATATTGATGCATGGAGTTTCTGAGTCTCGAATTGCTCTCCACAATCATTGTCTCTAATTCCTTTAAAGGCAGAAAGCATTACTTTTCTTGTTTCACTCATTCAACACTTTACTACTTGCTTTCATTTCTCAAGAAATCTTTTATGTATTTTTGGTTTATCTTTGTAATGCAGGGGTCTCTAATCCATCCCTACCTCCAGCTCACAGTACAGATCAAGAGATAGAAAATTTACATCTAGAAGAGTGTGATGTTCCTGTCCAAGGCCTACGTTCAGTCCAGTCGCTCAGTCGTGTCCAACTCTTTGCGACCCCATGAATCACAGCATGCTAGACATCCCTGTCCATCATCATCTCCTGGAGTTCACTCAGACTCACGTACATTGAGTCCGTGGTGCCATCCAGCCATCTCATCCTCAGTCATTCCCTTCTCCTCCTACCCCCAATTCTTCCCAGCATCAGAGTCTTTTCCAATGAGTCAACTCTTCGCATGAGGTGGCCAAAGTAGTGGAGTTTCAGCTTTAGCATCATTCCTTCCAAAGAAATCCCAGGACTGATCTCCTTCAGAATGGACTAGTTGGATCACCTTGCAGTCCAAGGGACTCTCAAGAGTCTTCTCCAACACCACAGTTCAAAAGCATCCATTTTTTTCAGTGCTCAGCTTTCTTCACAGTCCAACTCTCACATCCATACATGACCACTGGAAAAACCATAGCCTTGACTAGACGGACCTTAGTCGCCAAAGTAACGTCTCTGCTTTTGAATATGCTATCTAGGTTGGTCATAACTTTTCTTCCAAGGACTAAGTATCTTTTAATTTCATGGCTGCAATCATCATCTGCAGTGATTTCGGAGCCCCCCAAAATAAAGTCTGACACTGTTTCCACTGTTTCCCCATCTATTTCCCATGAAGTGATTGGACCAGATGCCACGATCTTTGTTTTCTGAATGTTGAGCTTTAAGCCAACTTTTTCGTTCTTTTTTTAAATAACAAAGCACACACACACACACACACACACACAAAGCTTTGATAATCTATGGGAAAACTGTATCTAACTATAATGCTAAAAGAACATACAGACTAGTCCCCAAAATATTCAGGTGCATTTAGCATTCACTTATCCATTCAATATTAATGTATTTGACTTCCCAGCTGTTGCTAGTGGTAAAGAATCCATGTGCCAATGCAGGAGACACACCAGACACAGATTTAATCCTTGGGCTGGGAAGATCCCCTGGAGTAAGAAATGGTACCCCACTCCAGTATTCTTGCTTGGAAATTTTCAGGGACAGAGGCGCCTGGTGGACTGCAGTCCATGGGGTCGTGAAGAGTCAGACAGGACTGAGCATGTGTGCACACACACACACACACACACACAATAGTGAAGAATGAAGGAGTTTGTTGTCTCAAAAGTTTTGCCATCAAGTGAGAAGTAGTTAAAATTTTGAAAATAATCTAGATTGCACGTATATGCATGGAAAACAGAATTGGGTCTCTAGTCACTGTCTCAGCTACTTAATATCAAAAGAAAAAAAAAATTCATCTTGCCATGTTCTAAGTCTTCCATGAAAAACACAAGCTTTCAAATATGCCTCAAGTGCAAGATCAGTACCACACTGCAAACATGGGCTCCAACATTCCCTCATTTTTAACTCCTTGAATGGGAGGGTTGGACTTGACACTGCATTTGATCTATGTAGCCATGTGATTGAGAAAACAAACATCGAAGATACACTGAAGACTCAAACTGGGTCAAAAACTATTATTTGGCAGGATTCACGGAGAAGGCAATGGTACCCCACTCCAGTACTCTTGCTTGGAGAATCCCGGGGATGGAGGAGCCTGGTAGGCTGCAGTCCATGGGGTCGCTAAGTCAGACATGACTGAGCAACTTCACTTTCACCTTTCGCGTTCATGCCTTGGAGAAGGAAATGGCAACCCACTCCAGTGTTCTTGCCTGGAGAATCCCAGGGACGGGGGAGCCTGGTGGGCTGCCGTCTATGGGGTCGCACAGAGCTGGACACGACTCAAGCGACTTAGCAGCAGTGGCAGCAGGCAGGATTCATCTCATCCGAAAACCTCCTTAGGGCCAAATAACACTAACATCCAAAACAGCTGCAGTGCACTCTTGCTTTGCGTGTGTGTGCATGCCTGTTTGCATGCTGGGTGACAAAGTCATGTCCAGCTCTTTGGAAACACAGGTACTACTGGCTGCCAGATTCTCCTGTCTGGATTGCCACTGCCTCTCCATTCCTGGACTCAGCTCCCTCTCTTCCCCTAAAGTATGTCTGATGACTCACAGCTCTCTGCTCTTGTATTCTTCCCTGGCACACTTTCCTATTATTTTAAAATAACTTCTCTCAACCAACCATTACCAAAATCTGTATTTCCTTAATGGAAATTATAGGAGATATGTGGAGAAAAGTAATCTAATTTTTGAGCCATTTCATGTCAAAATGAAGGCGACTTTTCTATGGTACCTATGATATACCAAGGGGTCCAATGCATTTTAAAGAGGACATTCTCAGATTCCAATAAATCTCTATTTGGAAGAATTTCCTAAGGGAGGTAGAGCTACTCTGCTGGAATAGAGACTTCTGGATTTTTTTCCTCTGCCCCATGCAAGAGAGCACCATTTCAGGTGTTTAATCTGACCTTGCAGTTGGGTTCTAATCCATTCAGCAGATGGTGACATGGGTCTCAATGGTCATTCTAAACTTGTTATATTTATTCAAACTGTTTCACTCATTTGAAAAACATAAAGCACTTAGGAATTATTTTAAGGATGTCTGCATTTCTGTACATACTGATTCTGATCATATGAACGTCCTCTTCAGCTACTCTGATAGAGACTATCTCAGTATGTTGAATATCACTCATTGGGAAATGAATATCTCTCAAGATATTCAAATGCCAACTCTTCTCACAAAATCTCTGTAGATGAACTGAGCCAGAATTTATTACTGTCATGTAAGAAATGTGAAAAGACAGCGTTCACATTTGTTATGGACTCGGTGGTAAAGAATCTGCCTGCCAATACAGAGACCTGGTTTCAATCTATGGGTCAGGAAGAGTCCATAGAGAAAGAAATGGTAACCCAATCCAGTATTCTTGCCTGGGAAATTCCATGGATAGAGGAGTCTGGGGGGCTACAGTTCATGGAGTCTCAAAGAGTCAGTCAGGACTGAGCTCAGTGACTGAAAAACAACAAAACCTTGTATTTATTATTTAAAACGTAAGACCTTAAAGCTATCTTTTTAGTCAGCTATCTTTCTCTAACATTTGAAAGAATCTTAGAAACAAAAGAAAGCCTGTACTTTCTTTGATTTTTATTAGATAACTATTTTCTGAATGTTAAAACCAAAGTAATCTTTTAACATTAAAAGTTTATAAAATATATATCTACCTCACATTTTAAAAAAAAGCTATCACAACAAATGTTGCTCATAACATTCTATGGCACACACAAGACTAGACAAAACTCCAAAGTTGTATCGTACTTTCAGTTGCATTAAAATTTCCAATCAAAACTAGAATAGCCTCCATCCTGTACTGTGTTAGAAACAAAAATCACTGAAAATTATGATTTAGCTGTTATGAAACACATTCTTTCTACTGAAATGTCTTCTGCATCCAAAATGAGGCCATTTTACCCATTAGCAGAGAAAAGTCCATTTTGCCGCCCCCCTTTTTGGTTCATTTTCATCTCAGTGAAATAATGCAGATCTTGGCCCACAGCATTTCCTGCGGCTTATTAACCAGCTGGACCTCAAGCCATCATGCCCTCTCAGGCCACCATTAGTTCCCAGGAAACACTCTTTGCCTTGATCATTATTGTATAATTAAGACCATTTTGTGTTCTTTAATGTAACATATCAATTATTGAGGAGAAATATAATACTCAAAAAAATGATGACATTGCTTTGTACCAAAAAGAAGCAAGGGAGCCATCCTAGGAGTTTTTTAATAACTGTCCTTCAAGAGAAAACTGACATCCAGAGTAAGTTGCTAAAGATCTTATTTCAATATTCCTACTTGTAGATAATCTGGCAAAATGGACAATAAAGAACCCCATCAAGAAGACACTTGTGTTCAAATAAATTATATAGAAAAAGTCCAGTCCTTTGGACTGGAAACTGCAGCATTTGAAACAGGGTCTCCAAATCTAAGCAAGCAATGAGCTGAGAGGCCCAAGATAAGTACTGAGCTCTTTGGGTTCAAAAAAAAAAAAAAAAAAAAAAAAAGACTCCTCTCTTCTCTTATTCCTTCTCTACTATTATCAGTGGACTTATTTTGCACTAAAAAGATGAGCAAAAGGGATCCTATTTACTCTCACATGGTGTGCAACAATTTCGGCCATAAATCAGAGCAAGTCAGAGACGAACAGCCTAAAATATAGGTGATTTAATCAACTTTGATAATAATCTGAAGGAAGTAAGGGATGGATTTCTAACACAGGAAATGCTTATGAGAGTTCTCTTATTGTAACAGGCTCTGCTCCACCAAACAGGTCTCATATGGGCCAGGAAAGGTAGTATTGTTCACTCAACAAAAGGAAAAAGAATGTGGGGAAAGAAAGCAACTAAAATGATTCTTTTACTTACAAAGGGAGGAGAAAACTTCAAAAGAAGAGTCTTGACAAATTGTTCTCTGACAAGGCAGCCCAGGCTGCCGATGCAGGAGATGTAAGAGACCCGGATTCAGTCACTGGGTTGGGAAGGTCCCCTGGGGGAGGGTGTGGCAACCCACTCCAGTATCCTTGCCTGGAAACTTCCATGGACAGAGGAGCCTGTCAGGCTATAGTGCATGGGGTCACACAGAGTTGGCGACGACTGCAGGACCACACGTTCATGTTATTTTTTAAGTATTTTTTTGTCAACAGCCCATCTGAAATTGTTTCAGTGTTAATAGATATGCCATTAAAAGGACCAGATTGTTATACTCTACATGTGACTTTATTAATTTACTTTGCAAATTCACAGCATGTGTCCCTCAAAACTTGTGTGCCCCATGAGTCAGCAAAACCTAGCTCCAGGTTTGGCAGTCACGAACCTTTCCTCCCGTGGTTCCATCAGAGCCAGTCAAGTCAGCATGGGTGACTGTGCGTTTTTGCCTTTGCCTGTTGGTCTCCTTTGAATGGGGCTCTGAGTGCAGCAGGCAATTAATGTTGTCCTCTTAGACTCTAAAATCATAACCTAGATAGCCATAGCCTGCCTCTTAAGACAGCAGACTAATCGTCCGCAATCATACACCCACATAACACCTGATTAGGTAAATCATCTTGACAGTGCTCACTACTTGATTGAATCACAGATGCTTCTAATCACAATCGCTTCTTACTATGCTCTAATCAGAATAGACAATGCAAGAGGTAGCCGCCCTTGTCACCCTATGTATTTTAAGCAAATAGTACATAGGTAAGAAAGTAGATATAAGCAGAAACTCAGATCAATTTTGATATATGTCTACAGATTTAATGTAAACTATAGATACCCACAAACACTGTCTAGAGGATACTTTTTCTTTTGATCATCAGAGGCTTACTAGGACTTTTTTCAAGGTCCCAAGTTATGCCATGCTGTATACTCAGCCTTCTCGTCAGGACACTTCTTGCTAAACTGTCTTGTCTATTCATGGCGATTCCATAAATCCTCCTCCTTGAATCACAACCTATTCCAGCAGGTTTCCCAGCTCAGACACAGAGCTCATTGCAGCTTTAATGTTCAGCTATATTAAATAGAAAAATGGAAATAGGAGAAATCACCATATTCCTGCAAAAAGACCAATCTATCATGACACCTCAATATTCCCAAATGGTTCCATCATTTTCATAGGTGAATCAGTCAGGATGTAGAAACTTAGGAATCAGTGACCCTTACAAATGAACTGATGACCTTGAGGCTTTCAAAGTGGTATCATCTCACTTTATTCCACTGAAAAGTGGCATTAAAATATCTACATATTTAAAGCTATTTTTATGTGGAGGATGAAGCAGCATCACTTTATCTCTTACGTCCTAAGTTTTGAGAGACTTGAAACTAAGTTCTCCATTGTTTCCTCCCCAAAACTTACTTGTGTGCAAGCTTTTGAGCTGGAGTAGGGAGAGCTTTAAATAAATTCCCACCAGGAAATGATTTTTAATGGAATTAAATGACATAGGTTTCCTTCCTAAATGACGCACTGATTCTATTTGAGCCCAGAGAGACAGGCCACCATTATGTATATTGATTAGACACTGCAGAAATTTTAGCAGAACTAGAGTTTATTTTTTTAAATGTGAAATATGAGGAGTTGGAGCACACTTCAGTTAGATGTACTTTCCCTAAGATAAAAATGGCTAAGTGTTTCTTACACCCCAAACACCATTTATTTTTGTTTTAGTGGTTATTGATTTCATCATCAGTGCTGGTCAGTTACATTACAGCTACTGCTGAGTTATGATAACTCATAAAAGAGCTAGAGTGCAGAGACGGTGAGGTTTCCAGACAATCAGGGAATGGCTTTTCACTTTAGCAAATCGGATGGAATTTTCTGGGTTTGGTGACAACATTTTCTTGGGTGTAAGTACTGACTTTCTGATCATCCTAACCCAGTCCTGCTTATTAAGAAGGACAAGTATCATTTATCATTTTCTTACATGAAGAAAGCTGCCACTAAAAACAGATCTCACACTGCAGGGTCATGGATGTGACCAGAAGTCTAACCCTCAGACAGCCTGCAACCTACAATGATCTTTTATTTTACTTATCTATTTATGTATTATTTTTATTGGAGTATAATTGCTTTACAATGTTGTGTTCATTTCTGCTGTACAAAGAAGTGAATCAGCAATATGAATACATGCATCCGCTCCCTTTTGGACCTCCCTCCATCCCACCCCAACTAATTCATCACTGAGCTTAGCTTCCTGTGCTTCATAGAAGGTTCCCACTAACTATGTTACATATGGTAATGTATATATACTTCAGTTTGAAAGTGTTTCAGAGTCACATGACCATGCAGTTGATGTTCATCTGCCGGGTACTGCAGCAGGTTCTGACTGAGTAGTCTCCCATGCTGGTTGGTTACTGCATCCTAGCACCAGATAATGCTTTGAAATACTGCTGTTGTGGTTGTTTTTGTAGTTGATTTACAATATTGTGTTAATTTCTGCTGACTCCGATATCTAAATATACTTTTTCATATTCTTCTTCATTATGGTTTATCACAGGATACTAAATATAGCTCCCTATGCTACACAGGATCTCCTGGATTTTTGAAGGGACCCATTGTGCTAACGCTTCCCAGCGCTTTTTGATCCATCTCAGACTCCTTGCCTAATCTTGCCTAATCCTTCCCTGACTTCATCTTGAGCTGTGGTCCTGCATGCTCCTGCATCCTCTTCCCATGTGAGCTTCCTCCCACTCCGAGTAGGTCCCACTCCTGATCTTTTCCTCTCTGATGTCTCCTGGAATGCCCCCCCCAACACACACACCCTGCTCTGCCACCCATTTATCCTGAAGACTTCCTTCAGCTCAATCAACAATTCTTTGCAAAGAGAGAGGCTCTCTAATCTCTACTTTAAGCCAGTTTCATTGAGTTGGGTCTCTTTCCTTGAGAATCGTCATCAAAATTGGAATCAAAGCATCACTAAAAACAAAGCTGGTAGAGGTGATAAAACTGCAGTTGAGCTGTTTCAAATCCTGAAAGATGATGCTGTGAAAGTGCTTCACTCAATATGCAAGCAAATTTGGAAAACTCAGCAGTGGCCACAGGACTGTAAAAGGTCAGTTTTCATTCCAATCCCAAAGAAAAGCAATGCCAAAGAATGCTCAAACTACCACACAACTGCACTCATCTCACATGCTATTAAAGTCATGCTCAAAATTCTCCAAGCCAGGCTTTAGCAATACGTGAACTGTGAACTTCCTGATGTTCAAGCTGGTTTTAGAAAAGGCAGAGGAACCAGAGATCAAATTGCCAACATCTGCTGGATCATGGAAAAAGCAAGAGAGTTCCAGAAAAACATCTATTTCTGCTTTATTCACTATGCCAAAGCCTTTGACTGTGTGGATCACAATCAACTGTGGAAAATTCTGAAAGAGATGGGAATACCAGACCACCCAACCTGCCTCTTGAGAAACCTGTATGCAGGTCAGGAAGCAATGGTTAGAACTGGACATGGAACAACAGACTGGTTCCACATAGGAAAAGGAGTACGTCAAGGCTGTCTATTGTCACCCTGCTTATTTAACTTCTATGCAGAGTACATCATGAGAAACGCTGGACTGTAAGAAACACAAGCTGGAATCAAGATTGCTGGGAGAAATATCAATAACCTCAGATATGCAGATGACACCACCCTTATGGCAGAAAGTGAAGAGGAGCTAAAGTGCACTCATTTCACATGCTAGCAAGATACACTCAAAATCATTCAAGGTAGTCTTCAGCAGTATATAAACAGGGAACTTACATATGTTCAGGTGGATATAAAAAAGCAGAGGAATCAGAGATCAAATACCAACATCTGTTGGATCATGGGCCTCCCTTTTAGCTTGGTTGGTAAAGAATCTGCCTGCAATGCAGGAGACTCAGGTCTGCTCCTGGGTTGGAAAGATCCCCTGGGGAAGGAAATGGCAACCCACTCCAGTATTCTTGCCTGGAGCATCCCATAGACAGAGGAACATGGCAGGCTACAGGTTCCCTGGGGTCTCAAGAGTCCAACACAAGTTAGCAACTAAACCACCACTAGTTGGACCATAAAAAAAGCAAAGGAATTAAAAAAAAATCCACTTCTGCTTTATTGACTATGCTAAAGCCTTTGACTGTGTGGATCATAACAAACTGTGAAAACTTCTTAGAGAGATGAGAATACCAGACCTTCTTACCTGCTTTTTGAGAAACCTGTATTCAGGGCAAGAAGCAACAGTTAGAACTGGACATGAAACTACAGACTTGTTAAAAATTGGGAAAGGAGTACAACCAGGCTGTATATTGTCATCCTGCTTATTTAAGTTACGTGCAAAGTACATCATGTGAAATGCCAGGCTGGATGAATCACAATCTGGAATCAAGATTGCTGGGAGAAATATAAACCTCAGATATGCAGATGATACTACCCTAATGGAAGAAAGTGAAGAGGGCCTAAAGAGCCTCTTGATTAAGGTGAAAGAGGAGAGTGAACACAGTGGCTTAAAACTCAACATTCTAAAAACTAAGATCATGGCATCTGGTCCCATCATTTCATGGCAAATAGACAGTGAAAAAGCAGTCTAAGGTCCGTCTAGTCAAGGCTATGGTTTTTCCAGAGGTCATGTATGGATGTGAGAGTTGGACTGTGAAGAAGGCAGAGCGCTGAAGAATTGATGCTTTTGAACTGTGGTGCTGGAGAAGACTCTTGAGAGTCCCTTGGACTACAAGGAGATCCAACCAGTCCATTCTGAAGGAGATCAGCCCTGGGATTTCTTTGGAAAGAATGATGCTAAAGCTGAAACTCCAGTACTTTGGCCACCTCATGGGAAGAGTTGACTCATTGGAAAAGACTTTTATGCTGGGAGGGATTGGGGGCAGGAGGAGAAGGGGAAGACCGAGGATGAGATGGCTGGAGGACATCACAGACTCAATGGACGTGAGTCTGAGTGAACTCTGAGAGATGGTGCTGAACAGGGAGGCCTGGCGTGCTGCGATTCATGGGGTTGCAAACAGTCGGACACAACTGAGCGACTAAACTAAGTGAACTGAACTGAATCACAGAGTTGTTATAAAGACTGAGTTAATATATATGTGAAATTGTTAGATGGTATATGTTATCTCTATGATGATGACTCAGTTATCCAGGTAGAACATCAGCAAACTAAGCCCATAGATGCCAAAATTTTAACTACATGAAGAGGTTTTTCCTTCTTACCATATACCAATTGCTATGCTAAGAATGTTACATACACAATCACATTTATCATAGAAAAAGCAGGGGAATTCCAAAAAGCATCTACTTCTGCTTCATTGACTACACTAAAGCTTTTGAGAGTGTGGATCACAACAAACTGTGGAAAATTCTTAAAGAGATGAGAATACCAGACCACCTTACTTGCCTCCTGAGAAACCTGTATGCAGGTCAAGAAGCAACAGTTAGAACCGGACATGGAACAATGAACTGGTTCAAAATTGGGAAAGAAGTATGTCAAGGGTGTATATTGTTACCCTGCTTATTTAACTTACATGCAGAGTACATCATGTGAAATGCTGGGCTGGATAAATCACAAGCTGGAGTCAAGATTGCCAGGAGAAATATCAACATCCTCGGATATGCAGATGATATCACTCTAATGGCAGAAAACAAAGAAGAACTAAAGAGCCTCTTGATGACAGTGAAAGAGAAGAATCAAAAACCTAGCTTAAAACTCAACATTCAAAAAACTAAGATCATGGCGTCAGGTCCCATCACTTCATGACAAATAGATGGGGAAAAAATGAAAACAGTGGCAGATTTTATTTTCTTGGGCTCCAAAATCACCACAGATGGTGACTGCAGCCATAAAATTAAAAGACACTTGCTCCTTAGAAGAAAAGCTATGACAAACCTAAATAGCATATTAAGAAGCAGAGACATCACTTTGCTGACAAAGGTCCATATAGTCAACGCTATCGTTTTTCCAGTAGTCACGAATGGATGTGAGAGTTGGACCATTAAGAAGGCTGAGCACTGGAGAATTGATGCTTTTGAATGGTGGTGTGGAGAAGACTTCTGAGAGCCCCTTGGACAGCAAGGAGATCAAACCAGTCAATCCTAAAGGATATCAACCTTGAATATTCATTGGAAGGATTGATGCTGAAGCTGAAGCTCTGATACTTTGGCTACCTGATGCAAAAAGCTGACTCTTTGGAAAAGACCTTGATGCCAGGAAAGACTGAGGGCACAGGAGCAGAAGAGGATGAAAGGACTGAATGGCATCACCAACTCAGTGGATGTAGTTTGAGCAAACTCTGGGAGAGAGTGAAGGACTGAAAAGCCTGGCATGCTGCAGTTGATGGGGTTGCAAAGAATTGGACACAACTTAGCAACTGAACAATAAAAACCACAAGCCTTGAGCAAAGCACTGTCATTATTCTACTTTTATAGATAAGGAAACTAAACCTTTTAAGTTTTAAGTTACTTAGGAGTTTAAGGAACTTGCCCAATTAGTCTCATGACTAGTAAATGGTAAAGCTATGATTTAAGCCCAGTAGCAGGAGCCAACAGCAGGCCAGGTAAAAATGATCTACAGTTGTATAGAAATCCACGAATTTGAGAGCAGAAGCAGATTGACAAGAATAAAGGTGAAAATTAAAAAACAAAAAACTGCACACTACTACTGGAGTATACTGCAGACGACTACCAAAAAGCAGATTAGGACCAAACATATTTATTTTGTGACAGGTTATTATTCCAAGTGTTTTACATATTAACTACTGTGGGATGATGACAAACAATAAAGCTTTGTATACATTATCATTTGTAACCTTCAAAATAATTCAGGAGTTAAGTATCGTGACCAGTTACTAGATCAGGAAACACTCTTAGGTTAAATACAAGGTCACAGTCACACAGCTTACCATGGAACACTTTTCAATGGGTAACATATACTAAAACCCTCTAGTATTAAATTTTTAAACAGTACATAGCAGGCTCCTTGCCCACGAGATGCTTTTTCAATGTGGATTTACACAAAAGATTTGTGGGTGGAGTAAGAAGGGGAAGAAGGGAGACTGAACAATCTAATGGGAAGCTGTGGAAGACAGCTGAAAGGGCTATGAATCCAGCAGACCAGGTTCACAGCCAGACTCCCAGTCAGTCCCATGTCTGTGAACCACTCAACCTCACTGAGTTTCTATCTCCCTTAACTGAGGACATTAACTACTATTTCACAAGGTGACTGTGTTTATTATTCAATAAGTGTATCTATTATTATGCAGACATCTACCAGTAATCTTATTCTATTAAAAGTCAATCATCTTTTAAAAGCAAAATTGATTTGTCTTGCGAAGAAGATCAAGGAAGCAGGGGTTATGGCTCCTCTGGACTTGCTTCTCTCCAACAGCCATGAAATGGAAGTGACTGAAACCTTGGGATAGAGTGACTCTATTTTAGAACTGATGCATAAAGTAGCATCAGTGAAATAAACATCTCATGTTTTAGGAAAGTAGACTTCAGAATGGTCAAGAAAAAGGTAATTTGTGTCCCAGGGCAGGGACAATATCATAGGACATGTGGCACAGAAGAGTGTCGGTCAAATTAATTTCTCATGGGGCACTCATCAATTATCCGTTCTGGAGGAAAAGAGAAAAAGAGATCGATAACAAATGAATGTGGGAATTTGCCAGTTATCTTTTAACGAGGTGGCCTGTAGTATAACCAACATTTAGCTAGAAACACATGCTTCATTACAGATTCAAAAACAGCCATAAATCTACAAAAACATTCTGAGGAAATCAGAAACCTAGAAAACAGCAAGCCTTGCAAAAACAAACAAACAAAAATTGCAAAGGACAACAAAAGCCATTTTTGGACAAGTTCAGAGTCAGAAGCACAAGAAAGCACCAGTTCTGGTGTTTGGGGCCAATGAAGTAACAGGGAGGACTGAAAGAAAGCAGAACTATGAATTCTTACTTCCTCTAACATGGATTATCTTCAACGCCCTCTCCCCACTCAAAAACCCAAAACACAAAAACACTAAAATAGTAAGAGAAAATTATGTCTTATGATTTGGTGGGGAGTTTGTATGTAAAGAAATATCAACATTAGGAAACATACAAGGGCCATAAAAGAAAAACAACATGCTAGCAGAGTATGAAGGAGAGAGAGGTGAAGGTTGACTGGGGAAAGAGGGGACGTTTCCAAAAGAAATGATCTTTGCGTGGGTGTTGAAAGATGTGTGGGATGTTGGCTAAAGTAAGAGGCTGGGAGGGCACGTGAGGCAGACGTGACGACAGGAAGAGAGGTGTTCCGATGGTCATGGGGACACTGTGAGGCTAGACTCAGCAGAGTGGCACCAGTTTAGCAGGCCCTAAGTGCCAAAGACCTCAGTGCCTTCATTCTGCCACCATCCGTGAGAACAGGAATTCCACCTGCTGTGAGGGGTGGGAGCTGGTTCCCTGGAGGATTAACAGTAAAATCTGAGCAGAGCAGGGAGCACAGCAATCATTTCATAACTTTGAGTTGATTATGCTGATATGCATGCCACATAAATGCAGGCTGAGCATATGTCCAAATTCGTCTGGAAATAGTTCTGGTTTAAAATGGTTGTCCTGTCATGAGTATTAATAGCAAACGCTATTACTCTCAGACATAGCATGGTTTGAATAATAAATTTTGAGACTACGCTAGGCAATATGCAACTTTGAGGCTACCCTAGGTGCATACAACTTGGGGACAATCTCTCTGTGTTTAGTAGCAATATACATGTATTTAAATAGTTACAAACTATAGGGCTTCCCAGGTGGTGCAGTGGTAAAGAATCTGCCTGCTAATACAGGAAACACAAAAGATGTGAGTTCAACCCCTGGGGTTGGGAAGATCCCCTGGAGGAGAGCATGGCAACCCACTCCAGTATTCTTGCCTGGAAAATTCAATGGACAGAGGAGCCTGGCAGGCTATAGTCCATGCAGTAGCAAAGAGTTGGACGTGACTGAGTGACTGAGAATACAGACTATAGGAAAGAGCTTCCTTACAGTTTGCATGCTGTACCATTAGCAGCCAACAGGTAGGCTGCTAACGGGTTACAGATAAGCTGTAAGACACTGAAAGTTAGGTGTTTTATAGAGGTAAAAACTTAAAAGCATTTTTTTTATAACTATTCAAAATCTATCAGAGTTGGGATTCTCTTTGAGAACCCTTTGTGTAATTTTCTTTGTGAATCCTGTGAATTCTGTCATTCAAGTCCTTACAGATTCCCCTAGTATTTCCTCTATGTTCTCCTGGCGTGTTTTACAAAGGTCATCAAATCTCTTACAGGAAAAAAGACTGGAAAACACCCGTGTAAATTTGTTTAATAGCAGGAGACCAAAAAAAGTCAGGATACAATGTACCCGTAATAAAGTTATCATGAGCATACCCACATGCCTACCTGCAGCTATGAGTACCTGTCAGAGAGACAGCACCAGAGACAAAAATGGGCCAATCCATCATGTAGGACTTTGTGTTCAGGTCACCTGGCCCAGCAGTGAAAACATGAAATTAAGAGTCTAGTAATTTTCATTCCAGTCCTGTTTTGCCACTATTACTCATGTGAACTTGGGAGTGTCACTGACCCTTTCAGAACCTGTTTCCCACTTGACAAATGGAAATAACTAATGTCAGCTAGTTATTTATTGTAAAAATAAAATGAGATCATGTACGTGAAAGCCTTTGTAAAACCTGTAGTGC
Source organism: Madoqua kirkii (assembly GCA_006408675.1). Classification (NCBI taxonomy): domain Eukaryota; kingdom Metazoa; phylum Chordata; class Mammalia; order Artiodactyla; family Bovidae; genus Madoqua; species Madoqua kirkii. The sequence continues at coordinate 17,770 of SJYC01125419.1, read as the reverse complement.
TATAAAAATGTAAGGTATAACCAAAGAATCATGTTCTTCAGCGTCTCATTCTCTGAGGGTTGGCCTTTTCCTCTCACTGGTGAGCTCCTGGGGTTTTCTTGGTAGGACCCCTCAGCCCTCCTCTCCTCTAAACGCATTCATTCCCACTGCTGCCACCATTACTCATTCACTGAGCTCTGCCAAGCCCATACCTTAAGCTCAGCTCCTCTCTCTTCCCCAAATTCTGGTCTTATATATGCAAACTATTTATGAACAGCTACCCTTAAACTGGTCCCATGGACTTCAAAGCAAGGTACCAAACTCTATGACCTTCACCCTCAGACCTGCTCCTTTTCCCAAGCAGGCTCGTCATCACCATTCACCCAATTACTGCAGAGTCTGTCCGAGAAGTCATATTTGACTCCTTTCTCTCCTTCACTCTTGCAGTCAGCAACTCTGGCCAGCCTCACTCCAAACCTATCCCTTTTTATTAGTTCATGCTCTCCCCTCTCATCTGGATAACTGCTTCTCAAGTGGTCTTTCCCCTCATTTATTTTCTTAAACTCTAGTCTCTATAATGCCACTGAGAAAGCTGTTCTCAAATACAGATCTGACCATGTGATTTCGCTGCTAAAATCCTTTCAGTGGCTCCTTTCCTGGCCCACAGAACCCTTCATTACGTGGCCTGTGCTTCCTGTTTACCTCACCTCTCTGGCTTCTGAGCTTTACACTCCAGCCACTCAGAACTACTCTTAGGGCCTTAGCTTGTACCATCTTCCCCCACTGGAACATTCTTTCTGTCTGGAATGCCCTTTTCCCCCTCCTTTCTCTCCGTCTTCTCTTCCTCACGTCTTTCACTCAGCTGGCTCTTATGGAAAGTCAACCTAGCATAACGGTTGAGCTCTTAAACTCACAGTAACACAGGCTCCACCTCTTACAAGCTTTGTTATCAAAAGTAAGTTACTTTTCTTTATAGTTCAGTTTCCTCCTTTGTAAAATAAGGAAAATAAGAACACCTATCTCATAGAATTATAGCACAAACTAAATGAACTGTATGTAAAGCACACAGCACAGTATCTGGCACAGAGTAAATGCTCTGGATATGCTTAATAGATGTTATTTTTACTGTAAATGGGCTTCCCTGGTGGCTCAGATGGTAAAGAGTCTGCCTGCAGTGTGGGAGACCCAGGTTCGATCCCTGGGTCAGGAAGATACCCTGGAGAAGGAAATGACAACCCACTCCAGTATTCTTGCCTGGAAAATCCCATTATCAGAGGAGCCTGGCAGGCTATAGTCCATGAGGTTGCAAAGAGTTGGACATATTTGAGTGACTTTCTTTCTTTACTGTAAATGCTCACTCAGCATTGATAATTCAGAGCTGATATTAATGTGAAAGAGAAACATCTGCTCCTGATGCCAAGGTCAACACTGCAGTTGTTGTTTAGTTGCTCGGTCATGTCCGACTCTTTCAGACCCCATGGACTCTAGCCCGCCAGGCTCCTCTGTCCATGGGATTTCCCAGGCAAGAATACTGGAGTGGGTTGCCATTTCCTTCTCCACAGGTTAACATTAGATGTCCTTTTTAAGGCAGCAATCCATAAATATCTGTATCATAATTCTTCTATCATTCAAGTCATATTCTGTAACTGTCAGTAGATTTATCTCCCTTCACTGGACTGCAAACTCGTAAAGATTAGACATGTGTTTTATTGTTTCATCAACTCCTAACATTGTTGTTCATTTAATTAATGATGACTTTGGAATTTTAACTTTATTAAGGATAGGATATTAAGCTAGGATATTGATTTTATTTTGGAAACACTGAAAGACTGTTAAAATTTCATACTATGACACATCTTAGACTAGGTAGGGAAGATAGTTAGGCCTGTCACCATGAAATTTAATTACACATCTTTATAAACATAAATGAAGGAGAAAACAAATGGTAGACAGTTACCATATAGTTTCATTTTTCAGTAAAAGTAAACATATGCTCACTAATTTAAAAGAAGTAATTGTACATTAATAGGATGGTTAAGAACGATTATTACACTTTCACATCTCAGAAATATCTTCATATCAAGCTCAAGCCACATGTTATCAATAGGATATCACACTAAAATAAAGTAATAAGGTTGGAATTTCTGCACTCAGAGCCATATTTGTAGAGTTTTAGGAAAAGTAAAAAGGAAATTGGCTAAGCCTCAATACAAAATAAAAAGTTTAAAAAGTAAAGAATTAAAAGGAGAACTACAAATTAGGCATTATCTTACACACTTGTATTTGAATCAACCTGACTTTAATATTTGATTGGATCCACCAGCAGGTTCTGTCTACCGAGACCAACTCATTTTGCTCACTTGTCAGAACTAATACTAATTAAATATTGTACCCTCAAGCTATTCTTAAAGCCATTCTGCTGCCAGGTGTGTTTAAAGAAAATTTCACTAAATCAGCTAAAAATTACTGTGCTTGTGAGTGAAACCTCTAATTTACATGAAGAAATATGTGTCAAGGCAAGTCTAGAAGGCAATAAGCAAAACTTATTATATACTAATGTTTTAAAGTTAAATTTAGGAGTAAACATTCCAGTTCATGAATGCTTATGAAGAAGGTCACCAAGTTGGAGTTCTACATGACATCCAGCTGAGCTGTCGTTCAAAGCACATCCACACAGCCCAAAGGCACATCATGCACAGAGAATTCAGGTGCGGTCACATTCAATTTCAACAAGTTTGAGGACATTTTACAGGATGAAAAACCTTGCTCAACTAGTCCAAAATCACTGTCATTTATAAGAAACAGGGGAAGCATTCAGCAGAAATATCAGCTTCAATAATCTTTCTTTTACATTATGTCACTGAAGGGATACAGAGGATAAGAACTAGAAAGTAAGATGTGATTGAGGTAAGAAGTCACGCTCTGGCCCTTTATTACCTTCAGTCATCATCTTTACCACCCCCTCTAAACTGTACAAAACCACTCCTTCCTATGAGCTCCTGTAACTGTACCTCTTCTGTAAGACTTGTCAGCTCTTGCCTTTTTAATAGCTATACATGAGCATAGCTTCTTCATCATACTAAGCTGCAATTTCTGTGGGTCAGACTCACACACTAAGCTTTGAATCTGTGTTACATCTAAGTGACGTGAAACCTGCTATCATGATAGCGGTCAAAGGTCCCAGGATGCCTTTTTTAAAGAAATCTGTTTTAGGGAATTCTCTAGTGGTCCAGTGGCTAGGACTCAGAGCTTTCAGTACCTCAGTGCCGTGGCTGGAGTTCCATCTTTGGTCAGATCCCACAAGCCACATGGCACAGCCAAAATAGAAAAGGAAATGAAATTATTTTCTTCATGGAACAATTACTGAAATACTAATCACATTGATATGTATGTACATTTCAATTCCACTTTAGAAGTAGAAAACCTACTACAAAAAAAGTTTTTAATTAATTTTTTTATTTCATGATCATTGCAGAAAAACTAGACTACACAGATAGGAAACCTGAAAATATAATCTTATGGCCAGAAAAAAATCAGTATATTTTAAATTATGTCCTGCTTTTTCTATACATCTATATATAGATTTATAAAGCTATCTGTTTTGATGTATAGATATTTCAAATGGTATAATGGCATATATGCTTTTTGTAGCATTTTCTCACTTAAAGCTCAGTATAAATCACTTGTACATCATTAAACTTTATTTTTACCACTTAATTGTTTGACTGCATAGTTTCTAAAATATGGGTTTACCATATATTTACAGTCTATTATAGTTCTTAAATTTTTTAAAAATAACACTGAAAATAAAAAAAAAGAAAAGAAAGGTTGCTGAATGTTCTCTCATATATTTCATAGATGGCAGTGATTTTGGACTAGTTTAAAAAGATTATTGTACCTATGAAATGTTTCTATCTTTATAGTTATAGCTTTGACTATATGCATAATTACGTGAATTCATTCAGAGGGATTGTTGGGTCAAAGAATAAATACTTCCACAGCTTCCCATGGACAGTGCCAAACTGCCATCAAAAAAGTTGTTAAAATTTACATTTTTTCCAGCAGTGTACACTTCTCAGTATCTCTACCTGTACCAGGATTTCCATTTTATAAAGATTTTTGCTTGCACAGCATTTTGAAATGTCTTCAGAATGTCCACCAAACTCCTTCCTTTTGTTCCCCTAATCTTCATCTACATCTCTCTCCATTGCCTTTCCCAGACTATTTTTGTCTGTGTTTTCCACTGTTCAAGTCTTATGATGGCTTTGCTATCACATTGAAAGATGGCTAGCTATTTTATCACCTTAGAGCCAAAGTATCAGATTACTAATCTGATAAACATGCTAAAGTAAAGGGCTCCTTTCCAGTAACGTGTATGCAATATAACTTGAACAGTTAAAAAAAAATATATAATCTTAGCCTCTTGATGAAAGTGAAAGAGGAGAGTGAAAAAGTTGGCTTAAAGCTCAACATTCAGAAAATGAAGATCATGGCATCCGGTTCTATCACTTCATGGGAAATAGATGGGGAAACAGTGGAAACAGTGTCAGACTTTATTTTGGGGAGACCCAAAATCACTGCAGATGGTGACTGCAGCCATGAAATTAAAAGACGTTTACTCCTTGGAAGAAAAGTTATGACCAACCTAGATAGCATATTCAAAAGCAGAAACATTACTTTGCCGACTAAGGTCCATCTAGTCAAGGCTATGGTTTTTCCCTGTGGTCATGTATGGATGTGAGAGTTAGACTGTGAAGAAGGTGAGCACTGAAGAATTGATGCTTTTGATCTGTGGTGTTGGAGAAGACCCTTGAGAGTCCCTTGGACTGCAAGGAGATCCAACCAGTCCATTCTGAAGGAGATCAGCCCTGGGATCTCTTTGGAAGAAATGATGCTAAAGCTGAAACTCTAGTACTTTGGCCACCTCATGGGAAGAGTTCACTCACTGGAAAAGACTGATGCTGGGAGGGATTGGGGGCAGGAGGAGAAGGGGACGACCATGGACTCGATGGACGTGAGTCTGAGTGAACTCCGGGAGTTGGTGATGAACAGGGAGGCCTGGCGTGCTGCGATTCATGGGGTCGCAAAGAGTCGGACACGACTGAGCGACTGAACTGAACATCAGCAGTGTATTTAACTTACAGAGTAGTGGTTCTTGGTTTTTGCTGCACACTGAAATCACCTTGGGAACTGTTTAAAATATTGCTTCCTGGGACTCCTCTCCCAGAGATTCTGCATAAATTTGGTATACGCTGTGAATTGGGCATTAGGATTTTTGAAGGCTTCCTAGGTGACTCTAATGTAGCATCTGTGTTTGAAATGACTTGATTAAGATCCTAAGTAGCTTCTTCTTAGGTAATATTGAAGCACCCCAAGGGAGAAAAGCACAATGAACATAATCTCCATACTCTGACTTATCTGCAGAAGATAAAGGAGATGAGAAGGGACAGAGAGCGGCAAAGCATTTGCCAATGACAACAGAATAAAAGTAGCATTCACTTTTTTTTTTCTTTGTGGCCACATCACATGGCATCTTAGTTCCCCAACCAGGGATCAAACCCATGCCCCCTTCAGTGAAAGGCGCAGAGTCTTACCACTGGACTGCTAGGGAAGTCCCAAGCCTTCACATTTCTTGATGTTAGGCAGGTGTCTGCTGTATTAGGAAGTTGACCAAGCCTTACCTCTGAAGTAGCTTTTCTAATGGAGCCAATCAATTCAAACTAAAATGATGTGGGCAACACACTTTATGCCAGGCAATTTAGTGGTAGCAGTCCAGGTTTCAATGAGGTAGTCTACTTCCAGTTTACATTTATTTTATTGTTTCAACAAAGTTGAGCAGTACTACAGATTTTCCCCACAACCTGCAGTGGCCCTTTGGGACAATACTTAGAAAAATATTGGAGTGGGTTGCCATTCCCTTCTCCAGGGGATCTTCCCAACCCAGGGATTGAACCCGGCTCTCCTGCATTGTAGGCAGATGCTTTTACTGTCTGAGCCACCAGGGAAGTCCCCTTAGAAGAATAACTACAACCAATTCCAGCCATTAAAATACATTACAGCACTCTGATAGCATCAATAGCTATCAGCCCTATTATACAAGGAAAGCTGAAGGTCAGAGAAGGTTAGTTAATGGGCTGGCCTCACAGCAAGTGGCCTGGCTGCGGAGGGATTCAGGGAGGCATGATAAACAGTCATGCTCTGTTTACTACCAAGTGTCAAGCACATTGCCTTTTCCCCAGGACAATTTGAAGTGACACTGGTAAACTGCTTTCCTGGGTAGAATATGCTTTCTTGTGGGCTGAATGTTTCCTAAGTTTTACAGTTCTGAAGACAAATGATAAGTGCCACTTGTGTGCTAACCCAACCCCAGCCAGTGTCCAGTGAGGATATTCTGCTACCTTATCTGTCTCTGTGACCTGGCACTATAAACATTATCATTCCCAAACACCAGCTAAGGGCACACTCTGCAGATGACCGTAAGGTCCAAAGGCCTTACTGGACTGCTTGCTTTGTTGGGGAAGAAAGATATTTTTCCAATCATGGCTTTTTTTCAAATTACTTATGATAGGGAAGATTTCCTTGGATCAGAAAGGCAAGAATAATCTCTGTGGCCAACATAGTAGTTTGACTTATTTTTTCTTTCTTTCTGTTTTTCTTATCATTAGGCATTATTCTTTTTACTGTAGAAGGCCATTTAAGCCACCCAGGTAAATAACACTGTATCCCAGAATCTTTAAAGGGTGCTACTCCCCAGCTATAAAATTTCTGGAGGAAGAGAGTGATTGCAGAGTATTCTGCACAAGACTGTCTTTTTTGGAGCCAATGCTAGAGAAGGGGATGGTCATTCTTTCGTCTTGTCAACATTGTAGTAAGCAGGAGGGAAGGAAGAGGCTCTATTGCCTCACAGACCCTTCCTAAAGACAATGGGGGACTTGAGGGTAGAAACGTTGGCTGGATTCAAGAAAAGCAAAATCTTCCTAGAAATACCCTAGTTAAGGGATTTGTGATAGGACAACACCTCAGAGACTAGCTAATCCTACCACAGTCGGAATGCACAGGAAAAAAGAGTATCAATCCTCTAGGAAAATTCTGTTTGTTTGTTTGTTTTCTCTCTCTCCCTAGTTGTCATTCTTTAAAGGAATTTACAAAAATAACCTGAGGTTAAAGCCCAAGGTTGGAGGACGCAAGGAGTCTCGGTTTGGGGGGAGGGTCAAGAATTTAGATAGAGCAGGATGCTCAGAAAACCCTGTTCAGTCATAGGGCTCAGACTTACCAGCTGATTGCAGTCTAGATTTTAGATCGTCTGGCACTAAAAACAATGCCTCTTACATAGAATAAACCAGAAAGTTACATTTTTCTGTCTACGAGGTTAAAAAAAATATACACTCACGGTACAGTAAAGAGAATTGTCACCCTGCCAGGCTAAGCCTGGATATCCTGACTCAGGCAAAGGTTAGCTCTTCTACAGTTAGGGACATAAACGAAACGAGGCAGGGCAGGCGCAAAACAAGAGCATCATGCAAACACCTGCTGTCACTACCTCCACAGCCTCTCCCGCAGCCAGCCAGGCCTCTCCGCCTCCTTTGTTGCCTGAGCTGAGGCGTGCCGGCCATGACGTGCAGATCTGTGCCGTTCCCTAAGTACCGTGGGAGCCCAGGCTGCTGCCCGCGGCAATGGAGGGCTCCACTGTCGGACACAGTGCGAGATCACCGCGCCAAGTCTGCTCTTAAGGTGGCTGCATTCCGAGGAACCAGAGCCTTCCTACAACACTTAACTCGCTCTCTGCCGCCCTCTATGAGAGAACAAAATGGGGGGAGGGGTGGGCTATAAAACGCTGGAAGCTTGATTTTTGACGCTGCAAACCAAGATAGAAGGTGACATTTAGGAAAGACGAAGGATTTAACAGTCGTCAAATTCTGCTCAAGAACTTCACCTTCTTCGGTATCAACACAGACGAAGACACAGACCCAACCACTGCTAGCCAAGAAGCGAATGCGACATCCTGAAAATGTCAGCCTGAAACACTTTAAAAAGCAATAGCCTTATTGCGCCACAAAAATATGCATCTCACAGGACAAAGGCCAGAAATTCTCTTTCCCCCTAAAATACTGCTTAAGAGAAGGGACAGAGAATCAGCCCTGGGTTGCGTCTCACCACTTGCTGTGCGCTCCGGAAAGTGGCGTCCAGCAGCATCAGCTTCCAGGGATCGGAGACGGAGCTGGGCAGAGGGATGTAGATGTAATAGGCAGCCAGTGCCACTAGGGCGGTAAGCAGGACACAGGACGACCTCATCCTCCTCCGGCTCGGCTAGCCTGCCGGACGGACGAGGAGGAAAGGGCAATACCACCCAAAGACCTCAAGCAAGTTTCTGCGAGGGCCAGCCGCTCATTCACCCGTTTCTTGTATGCCCAGAGCCAATCAGAGGCGGCGTCGGGAGGAAGTCGGAGCGCTGAGTTACCCCCTCCACTGTGTGCTTGCAGAGTGTTGCAGACACTCCAGGTTTGAGAAAGCTGTGGGGCTGTGCTGGGCGAAGAACAGCGGACTCCGGAGGACACAGGTGTGTATTGCACACCAGTAACCAAGGGCTTCCCTTCTGCAGGTTTCCAAACGGAAACAGTCCCGGAATAGTTTAAGTGGATTAAGTTTCCGTCTGTCTAAAGCACATCTGACTCAAAATGGAGTCAGATGTGAGAAAGATGATAAAATGATAGTAAAAATCGACTGACTTCTACAGCCAGATTTGCAACGGAATGTAAAGCCTATCTGATATGTAGTGAGAGAAGACAACAAATTCTTATAGCTCAAGCGAACGATAAGCCAGTAGTATAATACATCAAGCATACAAATCTTGGTTTTCAGATCTCATTCTCTAATAAAAAGAACCATGACTCTGCCATGGCTCCTTGGAGAAAAGACTGATTGTAGGGCTGAGGCAGGTAAAGTACAGGATGGACCTGATCTAGAAGATGAGGAAGTGCTAAAAAATGATGAGAACTTGGTCAAAAGGACACATTTGGCAGCTTTAAGGGTCTTCCAATGTCAAAAACGGGGATAATTTTAGCATCAAAATAAATAATAATAATGGATTATAAACCATTAAATAAAATAAATATCTAGGAGTCTATACTAATATAAATAAATGGGAAACACTATGTGAAAAAATGTCTTTCAACGGGTCAGTGGTAACAGAAAAAGTAGTTGAATCCAGATTTCCTATAAAGATAGGGAGAGGGGAGTGGATATAGAATGAGAGAGAGACAGAGAGAGAACTTAAGCAGAATTACAACCAGAGATTCAGAAGGAAAAATTTGGAAGAACTGTTTTAAGGAGGTGGTTAGAGAATAACTCCAAAGCTATTGATCAAGGCCTTAAAACACCTGGCATATGTAATTTTGCAACTTAATATAGTAATTTAAATTTAACCTAACCCAAAGTAATAAAATAATCATAAATTGGGGGCTGAAAATGAGATTAATGGGAGAAAGTTGGCTTCCTATTCAAAGTTTGAAAGAAAATACTTATGTGAAAGGGACACTTCAGTGATGTTTCAAGCATTCAAGTTTGAGATAATCATTTTATATCTTTTTGTAGTTACTCGTTAAACATATAACTGAACAGAAAGAGATATATTAATTTGCGGGTGTATGTATGTACATAAAGTTAGAAGGTAGTCTCTGTGGGTGATTACAGATAATCCCAGAGCTATCAATCGAGTTGACAACTGCATTCATTAACATTTTAATTAATGTTAACATTAAGGATGACATTAATTTGCTTTCAGGTAATCTGTAAAATAATTCAGAGTGTTACCTTATAGACTTTAATATTTTTCTCCTGACTTTTGATTGTATTCATAAAATCATAGATCTTAGAGCTTATGACTAAACAAATAACAATAAACTGCCCACACCTGACCCATTGTTCTATCTTCAGTCAGTAGTAATAAGCTTGATTTATAGATGAGCCTTCTGAGACCCAGAGCAGCCTCAAGAAGCCTCTTCTAGTTTGTAAGTGATAGGACCAATATTTGTTTTTTCTGGACTTCCCTAGTGGTTCAGTGGTTAAGAATCCTCCTTCCAGGATTCTTGTACAGGGGACATGGGTGTGACCCTGGCTCAGGAAGAGTCCACATACTGAAAGGCAACTAGAGCCCTAGAATCTGTGGTCTGCAACAAGAGCACTGAAGACAGGTTCTTTACTGTCTGAGCTACCAGGGAAGCCAGAAGCCACCACAGTGAAAGCCTGAGCACTGCAACTGGAGAAAGCCCATGCATGCAGTGAAGACCCAATGCAGCCAAAAATAAATGAGGTAATCGATTTCTAAAATACTGTTGGTTGGAACTGAGAATATAAAAACAAACATTTTAAAAAAATATTTATTTCTCCTACCTCCCAATGCTGTGCAACTTCTCTTCAGCAGTTCACTAAGAGACAGAAACTAAGAAGAAGAAAAAAAAGAAACCACTATCTTAATAATCTTCAATGCTTCCTCTGTAGATCTGAGATTCCTTAAAAAACAAAAAAAATGAAACCAATCTGAGATAAATTTAAACACCTTTATCATTTGTTTCTAAAACTTCATTCATTCAACAAATATGAACGAACAAATAGTGGTCCACACTAGGAAATAAAGGAGTTGGGGGCAAGGCAGCAAGATCTTGGCTCTTTCTGATTTTTACGTGTTTGGTGGTGATGGTGGTTGTGAAGTGAGAGTAAGGAAGGTACAGGAAGGAAAGGCAAACAACAGATAAACAATACAACTACAGCCAGGTCCCGTGGTTCACATTCTCAGCGTATAGACTCATTTAGTCTTTACAACAGTTCTCCTGAAGTGTGTACTTCTATTATTCCAAAAACAGAAGCACGGAAAGATGAAGTGCTTGTCCCCAAGTCACCCAGGTAGTAGAGGTGTACTGGGGAGTTGAGCCCATTGAGTCCGGCCCTTGTGCCCATGCGCTTTACCACTCAACTCCGCAGCCAAGAGGTTAGGACTGGGAAGAAAACAGAACAGTGTGGTGTGACACCTTGTGGCTGGTTCCTGCTTTAAACTGGGTGACAGAGGGGACTTAAGGAGTGTGCATGCTTCTTTAAGTCGCTTCAGTTCTTAAGTTGCTACAGTACTTTAAGCTGCTTCAGTCGTGTCCGACTCTGTGACTCTGGACTGTAGCCCACCAGGCTCCTCTGTCCATAGGATTCTCCAGGCAAGAATACTGGAGTGAGTTGCCATGCTCTCCTCCAGGGGATCTTCCAGCCCCACATCTCCTGGGTCTCCTGCATTGCAGGAGGATTCTTTACTGCTGAGCCATCAGGGAAGCCCTCTTTAAGGAGATGTCATTTGAACTGAGACCTGAGTGGCTATAAAGAGTTAGCCATGCAGGAATCTAGAGGGTAGGGAACAAGTGCAGTAGCTTTGAAATGTCACTGGGTCAAGGAACAGACAGCTGGCGAGACAGCTTTCTCTGCAAGGGGTGTGGTGGAGCAGGCCCAGTCGAGTGGTAGCACGGGTGCAGAAGGGTGGGTTATCTAGGACTGTGTAGGACATGATAGTGAGGTGCCATGGAGAGCCACTGGAGACCTTGCAGCAGGGGAGCAACAGAATGGGATCTGTATTTGAGAAGAACCACTCCAGCTGCGGTGTAGAGAGTAGTTATCCAGATCAGAGAGGATGGTGACTTGGAGGGGCCACCGTGGTGGGACAGAAGAAAGGGGCAGATTTAGAACACATTTTAGAGATGGGACAGATATGACATAGACTGTGAAGGGTGATTAAAAAATCTCCTAACTCAAAACTGCACTGTTCACATTTCAGGCTGATTGGAGAAGAGTTATATGTGGGAGGGATCATGGCCGGTATCAGAGGCTGTTTACTTTGCAGAAAAATGACCATGGCACTGCTCAAAGAATCTATTGTGTGCACACGTCTGTGCATCCACGCATGTGCGTGCGTGCACGCACGCACGCACACACACACACACACACACACACACACACACACACCCCTTCTAAAATAATACAGAAATTGTAAAATCTGAAGGTAAATCAGGTCAGTACAAAACATGAGAGACCATTCTTTTTAAACCAGCATGTGGTCAGCATTAGCTCAGGTACTACCAAAGGAGAAAGATACTCTGTAGTTAAGACACAAGCTGATATCTTTGACCAAAGGTGTGTGTGCATGCTCAGTCGTGTCTGACTCTTTGAGACACCAAGGATGTAGCCCACCAAGCTTCTCTGTCTATGGAATTTTCCAGGCAAGAATACTGGAATGAGTTGCCATTACCTCTTCCAGGGTATCTTCCCCACCCAGAGATATATCTCGCATCTCTTGTTTCCTGCATTGGCAGTTAGATTCTTTACCACTAACGCCACCTGGGAAGCCCAAAGTTATTACTCCTTTGCATTTCATGCAAAGATGGGCTCAATAAAGGACAGAAATAGTATGGACCTAACAGAAGCAGAAGATATTAAGAAGAGGTGGCAAGAATATACACAAGAACTGTACAAAAAAGCTCTTCATGACACAGACAGTCACGATGGCATGATCACTCACCTAGAGCCAGACATCCTGGAATGTGAAGTCAAGTGGGCCTTAGAAAGCATCACTATGAACAAAGCTAGTGGAGATGATGCAACTACTGAGCTCTCGTGCCCAGGAGCCCATGGTCTACAACAGGAGGAGCCACCACAGTGAGAAGCCTGGGCACTGCAACTAAAGAAAGCCTGTGAGCAGCAAAGAAGACCCATCACAGCCAAAATTTAAATAAGTTAAAATAATAAATAAAAATAATGTAATAATAAATACTAAAAAATAATAAACAGGAAAATGAATGGAAGAAAACTTGCTAAGTTTTTATAGCTCAGTTCAGTTGCTCTGTCTACAACAGGAGGAGCCACCACAGTGAGAAGCCTGGGCACTGCAACTAAAGAAAGCCTGTGAGCAGCAAAGAAGACCCATCACAGCCAAAATTTAAATAAGTTAAAATAATAAATAAAAATAATGTAATAATAAATACTAAAAAATAATAAACAGGAAAATGAATGGAAGAAAACTTGCTAAGTTTTTATAGCTCAGTTCAGTTGCTCAGTCATGTCAGACTCTTTGCGACCCCATGAATCCCAGCACGCCAGGCCTCCCTGTCCATCATCATCTCCCTGAGTTCACTCAAACTCACATTCATCGAGTTGGTGATGCCACCCAGCCATCTCATCCTCTGTCGTCCCCTTCTCCTCCTTCTCCCAATCCCTCCCAGCATCAGAGTCTTTTCCAATGAGTCATTTCTTCGCATGAGGTGGCCAAAGTACTGTAGTTTCAGCTTTAGCATCAGTTCTTCCAAAGAACACCCATGACTGATCTCCTTCAGAATGGACTGGTTGGATCTCCGTGCAATCCAAGGGACTCTCAAGAGTCTTCTTCAATACACAGTTCAAAAGCATCAATTCTTTGGCATTCAGCTTTCTTCACAGTTCAACTCTCACATCCATACATGACCTCTGGAAAAACCATAGCCTTGACTAGACAGACCTTAGTCGGCAAAGTAATGTCTCTGCTTTTGAATATGCTATCTAGGTTTGTCATAACTTTTCTTCCAAGGAGTAAGCATCTTTTAATTTCATGGCTGCAGTCACCATCTGCAGTGATTTTGGAGCCCCCCAAAATAAAGACTGACACTGTTTCCACTGTTTGCCCATCTGTTTCACATGAAGTGATGGGCCCAGATGTCATGACCTTTGTTTTCTGAATGTTGAGCTTTAAGCCAACTCTTTCACTCTCCTCTTTCACTTACATCAAGAGGCTTTTTAGTTCCTCTTCACTTTCTGCCATAAGGGTGGTGTCATCTGTATATCTGAGGTTATTGTTATTTCTCCTGGCAATCTTGATTCCAGCTTGTGCTTCCTCCAGCCCAGCGTTTCTCATGATGTATGCTGCATATAAGTTAGAGGTGCAGAAAGAATGTCTGCATAGAAGTACACAGACAAGGGCAGAAAGGCATATGCAAGCATATTGTGTCAAAGGTTTGGTGAAAGAGCGTGACACTTTTCCAGGACCAATTTCTGTTGATTTGTGAATAGTGTAAACAAATCTGGTCTTAACTGAACTACTGGTAGAACCAGAGTCAGCGATTTACAATCAGAAGTCATTTCACTGATTTAGTTGCATTTGAAGATCATGGCATCTGGTCCCATCACTTCATGGAAAATAGATGGGGAAACAATGGAAACAGTGTCAGATTTTATCTTTCTGGGGCTCCAAAATCACTGCAGATGGTGACTGCAGCCATGAAATTAAAAGATGTTTACTCCTTAGAAGAAGTCTAATATTTATATCTGAGGGATTTCCCTGGCAGTCTGGCAGGTGTTCAATCCCTGGTCAGGGAACTAAAATCCCACATACAGCACAGCACAGCCCAAAATAAGTATAATAATAATAATAATAATAATAATAATTATATCTGAAAGGCTGACAGTGTGAAAAAGAGATCATTAATAGGTAAGAACGTATATATGCCATCTTATCAATTGTTTCCTGGCTATTTTGTAGTTGCTATGTTCCTTTCTTCTGCTCTTGCTGCCTTCCTTTGTAAATGAATGGTTTTCTGTATTGGTATGCTTATCTTTTGTGAATCCACTTTAGGTTTCTGCTGCATGTTACAGTCTATCTTATGCTGGTAACAGCTTAACTTCAATTGTATACAAAACTCTATCCTTTACTCCCCTTTTGTTTTTGATGTTACACTTTATCTTTTTTAATACTGTGTATTTATTTAAGAATTGTCTTTTACATTTTATATAGAGTTAAGTATTTAACACTCTACCATGTTACAATATTAGAGTATTCTAAATTTGACTACTTATTTACTTTAGCAATGTGTTTAAAATATATGGTCATATGTTTTCATGTTACTAATTATCATCCTTTCAGCATGAAGACCTCCTTTCAGCATTTCTTATAAGGAAGGTCTAGTAGTGGTAAATTCCCTCAGCTTTTGTTTGTCTCTCCTTACTTTCTTAAGGACAGCTTTGCCAGGTAAAGTACTCTTGGCTGCAGGGTTTTTTTTTTCCTTTCTGTATTTTGAATATAGCATTTTACTTTCTTCTGGCTAGTAAGTTTTCTGCTGAACAGTCTTCTAATAGCCTTTTTTGAGAGTTCCCCTTTTCCCTTTCTGCTTTTAAGATTTTCTTTGTCTTTGATTTTTGACATTTTTATTCTAATGTGTCTTGGAGAGGGTTTGTTTTTTTTTTCAACTTTTTATTTTGTATTGGGGTATAGGCAGTTAACAATGTTGTGATATTTTCAGGTGAACAGTGAAGGAATTCAGCCATACATATACATGTATCCATTCTCCCCTCCCATCCAGGCTGCCACGTAACATTAAGCAGAGTTCCACATGCTATACAAGAGGTCCTTGTTAGTTACCCATTTTAAATATAGCAGTGTGTCACGTCCAACTTAAAAGTCCCTAACTATCCCTTCCCCCAGCCTTCCTCCTGGCAACCATAAGTTCCTTCTTTAAGTCTGTGAGTCTCTTTCTGTTTTGTAAGTAAGTTCATTTGTTTCATTTCCCTTTAGATCCCACATATAAGGGATGTCATACAATATTTGGAGAGGGTTTCTTTGACTTTGTGTAGTGACCTATGAGCTTCATGAACTTGTATATTCAAGAAAAAAGTGAGTGTTAGTTTCTCAGTCATGTCTGACTTTTTGTGACCTGATGAACTGTAGTCTGCCAGGCTCCTCTGCCTAAGGAATTCTTCAGGCAAGAATACTGGAGTGAGTAGCCAGTCCCTTCTCCAGGGAATTCTCCCAACCTAGAGATCACACCTGGGTCTCCTGCATCGCAGGCAGTTTTTTTTTTTACCATCTGAGACAGCAAGGAAGCCCCATAACATTGTTTCCATGCATGCATCCTTAGTCATGGTTCCATGTGCGCATACTCAGTTGTGACCTACCTCTGGCGATCCCATGGACTGTAGCCTACCAGGCTCACCACTGAGCTACCAGGGAAGTGGTTGGATGTTCAGTTCTCTCCTCAAATTCGGGAAGTTCTCAGCCATTACTTCTCTAAATAAGTTTTCTACCCCTTTCTCCTTCTCTTCTTCTCCTAATCACAAATCAATCCTTTTGATAGTATCCTATAACTCACATAGGCTTTCTTTCTTCTCTTTTATCTCTCCTGACTGGATAATTTCAGAGTTCTTGTCTTCAATATCATTGATTTTTCTGTTTGGTCAAGTCTGCTCTTATGTTCTCTATTGCACATTTAATTTCATCCGTTTTATTCTTCAGCTCTAGAATTTCTGTTGGTTCTTTCTGTCTCTTTGTTAAATTCATTTTTTTCATGTTTCTGGATTTTGCTGAATTGTCTCTGTGTTTTCTTGTAGTTCACTGAGTTTCCTTAAAACAGTTATTTTGCATTCTTTATCCATTAAGCCAGAGATCTCCTTGTCTTTGTGTTCAGTACAGAAGATCATTGGTGGTGTCATATGTCCTTGATTCATCATGTTCTTTTGAGTTTTTGTGTTGCTGTCTTCACATTTGAAGTAGCAGTCCTTTCCTCTAGTCTTTACTAAATGCTCTCTTCAATGCATCTCTTTTTTTTTTTTGCTCCAATGGAGTATGGGCATTTCTCCTCCACAAACATGGACTTCCACAAAGGCTGTTTGTATTGTGAGTGACTGTCTAAGTCAGTGTTCTCTAAGGACTACCAGATCTTGATTGAGAAAGGCTGAAAATGGTTTATGGGTCACTGCAAGAACCACAGTTAGAATCAAGGTTTTCTGCCTGTCACCTGACACAGAATAAGACTCCTCCTGGGTCCCTTGACATATGATGCTAGAATACACAGCTCCCTCAAAGGCACTTCTATCCATGGATGTATGCTGATTTTTTTGTTGTTGAGGTGGGAGGGAAGACAAAAATGAGGGATGTCTGTGGCACTATCATATTAACATCACTGCCTCCGCCCTTAAACAAACAAAAAAAATCCTGAAACCAAGAATTAAAAGGTAAGGGGAAAGGTTGTTTAAAAGTGTCAGATTTTAATTTTTGCTTGTGCATGTGTGTTATTAAAAGGGGAGTTCTACAATTAATTCAGCAAGTTATAATTTTAAGACTCATGAAAAGTGATTCAACTGTTGCAGCATTATATCATGTCAATTGTGTTTTAGGATTTTTTTCTTCTAGAGTTTGTAACTCAGTAATAATTTGTTATACATAAGAAAAATATGGTAGACTTCTGATACATTTGTTTAAACACTTAAAATTTCTGTTATTTTAAAATTGTTATCAATATAAAACTCCACTGATAAAGATAAATACATTTGAACAATGTTTATATTCATGTAGTAAAAGAAACATAAGAGACATATAAAAAAATGTTTAACCTTCCAAGAGTCAGGGAATGTAAAACATTTTTTTATATGTCTCTTATGTTTCTTTTACTACATGAATATAAACATTGTTCAAATGTATTTATCTTTATCAGTGGAGTTTTATATTGATAACAATTTTAAAATAACAGAAATTTTAAGTGTTTAAACAAATGTATCAGAAGTCTACCATATTTTTCTTATGTATAACAAATTATTACTGAGTTACAAACTCTAGAAGAAAAAAATCCTAAAACACAATTGACATGATATAATGCTGCAACAGTTGAATCACTTTTCATGAGTCTTAAAATTATAACTTGCTGAATTAATTGTAGAACTCCCCTTTTAATAACACACATGCACAAGCAAAAATTAAAATCTGACACTTTTAAACAACCTTTCCCCTTACCTTTTAATTCTT